>AWOL01S0033004.1:10070-92950 GCA_000715115.1 Nicotiana otophora
AGGGGCGGGCCCCGCATTGACTTTTGTTGACTTTTTGGAATAAATTTTTAAGTCGACGTATTATTATCCGGAATTGTTTCCGATGAATTTTAATGAAGCTATTCAATTAATTTGGATAGATTTGAGCTGTCCGGAGGTCAATTCAAGAAAGAAGGCTATTTTGGTATATCGGCCTAACTTCAAAAAGGTAAGTGTCTTGCTTAACCTCGAGTGGGGGAATTACCCTTTAGGCATCGAGTCTTATGTGCCATTTGCAAAATGTGAAAAGCCGTATACGCGAGGTGACGAGTACGTACTTGGCTTATATGTGTAAATTTTATTGAGTTAAAGTCCTGAGCATATTGTGTGGTAAATTAGGTAGTTGTTGGTATATATTTAATCAACTAATTGCCGTGCCTAAATCCTTGTTGTTGTTGAATCAGTTGTTATATGACAATTTGATATGATTGTTACTTGATTATTTATGTAATTCCGTGAATTTGTTGGTTTGATAATTATTGGAATTTAATTTCATTATGAATGTTTCCTCTGCAAATAATTAATCAAATGAGCTTAAGTAGAGGTGTTTATATAATTATTAAAAATTTGAATTTAATGAAGACTTTGCTTTATGTTGAGTAATTTCTATCTCTATTGATTGTTTTTGGGTGTTGTATATATATTGTGTGGAGCTTTTGACTATTTGTTGTAAAATTATTTGACTTGGTTGTAGCTTTGGAATTTGGTTGTGATCATTGGGCAAATTGTGATATGAATTGGTTTTGTTATGTTACTGTGATAATTTCCCGTGTAAATTGTTGTGTTGTGTGAGTTGTTATTTTGGGAAGATAAGGGTGGCATTTCACCGTTGATATTATGTGGTTATAAGGGTGGTATTTCACTGTTGTGTTTGTTGAAATATTGTCTGGGCGGAGCGATAAGGGTGGCTATTAGTATTTTCTTGGTGGAGCGATAATGGTGGCTATAGGAGTGATAAGGGTGGCAATAGGAGAAATAAGGGTGGCAATAGGAGCGATAAGGGTGGCAATAGGAGCAATAAGGGTGGCTATTGGTATTTTCTTGGCGGAGCGATAAGGGTGGTATAGGAGTGATAATGGTGGCAATAGGAGCGATAAGGGTGGCTATTGTCAGGGACGATATGTAATGATGTGGGGTTGTGGTGTTGATAATTTTCATGTGATGTTGTGATTTTATTGTGTTTACTTTTATACCTTGTGCAATTTGTCTTGTCCTTGGCAAATTGATAACAATCTGATTTATGTTGAAATTGAGAGTATGTGGCTATTGCCAGGAAGTTTATAAAATAAAATGTGGGCACGAGGTGACGTGAGTAAATAATGAGGATATTTGGCACGTGAATTGTCCGTGCAGTTGTGATATGAAATGTGGGCACGAGGTGCTGTGATGAAATGATAATAATAATTGGCACGTGAATTGTCCGTGCAGTTGAGATATGAAATGAGGGCACGAGGTGCTGGGAAAATATGATAATTTAATTATGGGCACGAGGTGCCGTGAAAATATGAAAAAGGGGCGAGACCCATATTTTTATGATTATGAAATGAGGTGTCACATGGTGACTTTTAAATTGAAAGAATTATATTCAAAATATTTATTTGGAAGGATTTTTACTTAGAAAGTATTATATGAAAGAATTGTATTTGAAAGATATTTATTTGAGGAAATTATATTTGAAAAGATTTATTGAAAGAATTATATTCAAAATATTTATTTGGAAGGATTTTTACTTAGAAAGTATTATATGAAAGAATTGTATTTGAAAGATATTTATTTGAGGAAATTATATTTGAAAAGATTTATTGAAAGAATTATATTCAAAATATTTATTTGGAAGGATTTTTACTTAGAAAGTATTATATGAAAGAATTGTATTTGAAAGATATTTATTTGAGGAAATTATATTTGAAAAGATTTATTGAAAGAATTATATTCAAAATATTTATTTGGAAGGATTTTTACTTAGAAAGTATTATATGAAAGAATTGTATTTGAAAGATATTTATTTGAGGAAATTATATTTGAAAAGATTTATTGAAAGAATTATATTCAAAATATTTATTTGGAAGGATTTTTACTTAGAAAGTATTATATGAAAGAATTGTATTTGAAAGATATTTATTTGAGGAAATTATATTTGAAAAGATTTATTGAAAGAATTATATTCAAAATATTTATTTGGAAGGATTTTTACTTAGAAAGTATTATATGAAAGAATTGTATTTGAAAGATATTTATTTGAGGAAATTATATTTGAAAAGATTTATTGAAAGAATTATATTCAAAATATTTATTTGGAAGGATTTTTACTTAGAAAGTATTATATGAAAGAATTGTATTTGAAAGATATTTATTTGAGGAAATTATATTTGAAAAGATTTATTGAAAGAATTATATTCAAAATATTTATTTGGAAGGATTTTTACTTAGAAAGTATTATATGAAAGAATTGTATTTGAAAGATATTTATTTGAGGAAATTATATTTGAAAAGATTTATTGAAAGAATTATATTCAAAATATTTATTTGGAAGGATTTTTACTTAGAAAGTATTATATGAAAGAATTGTATTTGAAAGATATTTATTTGAGGAAATTATATTTGAAAAGATTTATTGAAAGAATTATATTCAAAATATTTATTTGGAAGGATTTTTACTTAGAAAGTATTATATGAAAGAATTGTATTTGAAAGATATTTATTTGAGGAAATTATATTTGAAAAGATTTATTGAAAGAATTATATTCAAAATATTTATTTGGAAGGATTTTTACTTAGAAAGTATTATATGAAAGAATTGTATTTGAAAGATATTTATTTGAGGAAATTATATTTGAAAAGATTTATTGAAAGAATTATATTCAAAATATTTATTTGGAAGGATTTTTACTTAGAAAGTATTATATGAAAGAATTGTATTTGAAAGATATTTATTTGAGGAAATTATATTTGAAAAGATTTATTGAAAGAATTATATTCAAAATATTTATTTGGAAGGATTTTTACTTAGAAAGTATTATATGAAAGAATTGTATTTGAAAGATATTTATTTGAGGAAATTATATTTGAAAAGATTTATTGAAAGAATTATATTTGAAAAATAATTATTTGAGAAAATTGTATTTGAAAGAGAGTTATCTGGAAGAATTATATTTAAAAGACATTTATTTTAAAGACTTGACTTAATTGGGTGTGATTGTATTTATTAATTGTTGAGTAATATTAATGGTATTCTTGTTGTCTGTTGTGCATATCACTGGTTGTTTTATCCTGCCCTTATTATTATTGTCTCCTATTATTTTGTATATTATATTGCACATGTTATTAGACTAGTGAGTGTCTTGATTGTACCTCGTCTCTACTCCATTGAGGTTAGTCTTGATACTTACTAGGTACCGATCGTGGTGTACTCGTACTACACTTCTGCACATTTTTTGTGCAGAGCCAGTTATTGGAGACATCGGACTTGAGAAGAGTTAAAGCGGGATCGAAAGGATTCAAGGTAGAGCTGCTTGGCCATCGCAGTCCCTTTGAGTCTTTTCATTTCATTGTACTATTAATTTTAATCAAACAGTATTGTATATTCGGTCCTCGTGATCATTCCATGTATTTAGTTAGAGTTCATGACTCAGTACTACCAGTCTTGGAGGTTGTACATTCATATTTGTTCCGCTGTTAGTTTTGGTTACTTATTTTTAAAAAAAATGGCTCCAAAAATGTAATTGAAATCGGCTTACCTAGTCTTAGAGACTAGGTTCCATCACGACGCATGCGGTGGGATTTTTGGGTCGTGACACATTTAGATCTTTTTTGTCCTTGATTTGGTTTGATTTGATAGGGACTTAACTTGATTAAGGTCTAATATATTGCTTTTTGGTGCATGTAGTGGAGAGGGGATCAACAGACAAATAGTGCACGACGTGGGAGGAAAACAAGCTGAGAGAGAAAGAAAAGCTCATGCGCAGCCACGCACGAGCAGCCCCAAACGCGCACCTGAGCGCTCAGATACCACAGACGGACTGGACAAGATGCGCGCCCATATGCGCGCCAATATACCCAGCTGTGCGGCCGTGCACGTACGTCTCCGGGAAATATTATTCAGGTCTATTTTTGTAAATTGCGGGCAATCCCCTTGAGCTATATGAAGCCTAAGCTCATCCCAAACTAGTCATCTGGGATTTTAGAGCAACTTTTGGAGAGAATAAGGTAAGGAAACATCATAGACTTTGAATACTTTATCCAAATCATTCAAAACGAAAGTTTGTTTGAATGCGTGGGTTGTAATATTTTCTTATTCTCTTAATACTCTTGTGATGACCAACTTCTCCACTGATATAAACTTAGGGTTCACCAAATTGTATAGAGAACCTGATTCTCTATCAGTTCCCACAAAACACACACACACAACGGTAAGTAAATAATACAATAATATTTTATGTGGAAAACTCCCAGCTCACGGGATTAAAAACCACGACCTATACTCGTAGGATTTCAACTTCACTAACCAAGCAACTTTAGATTACAATCTATTGTAACCTAGGAACTAAACTCTTAATCCCTCAACTACTTGCAATAACTATATTGCAAGCCTCTTTGTAATAACTCTATTACAAAGCAATAAATCGTGACTAACTCTAGTCAAGAAACTAAACCAAATAGTGGTTTAAATCTGTCCTACAAAGACACTTCTTAAAAGTAGTGTAGGATTACAAATGAAGAACAAATAACAAAGACTCAACAAACCTAAGGACTTAAGATATCTTCAATCTTTGGATATGGTCCTTGAGGTTGTAGTTGCTTTGTTCTTGAGAGAGAAAATTAATTTTTGGTTTTGCAAGTGTTAGGCCAATGAAATCTATTGCCTCGTGTTGATAATATGTGTATGTGAGGTCATTGGGATGATGTAAGCAAACATCTGGTACAAGGTATGCTCCATAAAGTGACTGCTGCACTGTTGTGTGTGCAGTGCAATAGTGCATTGACTTTAACAACTGTAAGGAGTTGACCTATACTATGACCGAAGGAACTGATCTCTATTTGTTCCCTATGTTGTTCCCTTAACTGATTTCATTGAGAGTTGAACCAGACATCTGACTAGTTACTCTGAATGCAAATGAACTAATTGTTTCAGGTTACTTATCTAGTTCTCTCATGAAGTTTTTCAAATCATCAAAACAAAAGACACATAACTTATCATCCACTATGGAGTAATCTTTCTTAGGGTTATTGACAGATATTGTGACGTGATTATTGTTTGTGGGATTGATTTCGCTTAGTTGCTTGAATTTGTTGAATGAGTTTCTAATTGAATTGCAAGATTAATTGTGATTTTACTTTAATCGAAAGAGAAGTGTTACTGCAATTCACATTATGTTATATTGTTTTGGTTAATTTCACGACTCTCATAGGTAGTCGAAAGATCTTGTAGAGTTATCAATTGACCTTTAGACGAATAGTCGAGAGATGTTCTTCGTAAGATCATTCATTCAACGTATTCTTGCATATGTTCACAACACGTATCATTAGGTTGTTTAGAGAACTCTAATTCATTCGGAAGAGGAATTTAAATTCTTAAGATAGCCTAATCATCTGTTGAAATCGGAAGAGTCAATAGAACTCAATAGTAAACTGAACAAAAAGTTATACCCCGAATAATAGTTGAGCACATATCTTGTCAAGCTCTTATTTTTCTCATTGATATTCAATCGTTGCTACTTAGCTACCCAGTTTCCATTATTCACTCGTAATTGATAATCTTAGTTTTTACCCGTAGTTCATTGATAACACAAAATCAAAGGTTATTTTCCTCAATAGTGTTAAGATGAAGATTTATTTGAATATTATTTAAACCAATACCTGTGGAACCGATTAAATTACTATACTATCTTTGACTAGCGAACCTAAGTTTTATACATAGGTTTTGCGCTCGTCAAATTTTGGCGTCGTTGCCATGGATTGGCGATTAATAGTATTTAAAATAGTTTTCGGTGCTAATTCAGGAATAATTTTTTTTATTTTTTTTACATTCTTCTTATCTGTATGTAGGCAATAGGTTAAGTTCGGTGGTGTATGAATCGATCCTCATCCAAGGAATTAGTGCCATACAATCCGGAATTAGACAAGCACTTGTGACAGTTGAGAAGGGAGAAAGAATCGAGTGGATCTTTTTCGGGTCAGACTTCAACTCAAAATACAAAGGTGAATAATGAAAAAGAAGTGGACTTAGCTGCAAAAGAGGTAGCACAACAACAGGCTGCACAAGTAGCAGCTGAAGTAGCTCTTAGAGATGCTGTGGAAACTGTTGAAGAGGGTCGAAGATTCAATCTTAACCGACCCCAGGACAAAGACGAGTTTGAAAATGCGCCGCCAAGCCTAGGAGGTCTCTAGGAGATTACGTCAGACCGGTCTACAAACAACGACAATCTAGTGTGAGGCCCCCACCTATTGATGCTAACAATTTTGAGCTCAAACAAGGAGTCATCTAGACCATTCAGAACAACTACATTTTCAAAGGCAAACCTAATGAATATCCAAACAGCCATTTAATAGACTTCGATGAAATCATGAACACATTCCGCTATAATGGAGCATCACATGATTCTATCTACCTCAGAGTATTCCTTTTCTCACTTAAAGATGATGCAAAACAATGGCTAAGGAGGTTACTCATAGGGTCTATCCGTACGTGGGAGGAGATGACTACCAAGTTCCTAGAAAAATATTTCTCTGACGCTAAAAATGGAAGGATGAGGAAGTAGATTCACAATTTCAGCCAAGGAGAAGAGGAGACAGTGTTCGAGGCATGGGAAATGTTTAAGGAGATATTGCGGATGTGCCCTTATAACGGAATAGAGCAATGGATGCAACTCCAAGATTTATGGGACGGGTTAACGCCTTCATCAAGGATATTGCTGAATAGTGCGGTTGCAGGACCTATGATGAAGAAAACTCCGGAAGAGATTGTCACACTCTTGAATGAACTAATCTGAAGATGCATAACAATGGTCTACTAACCAAGTGATTAAAGAAGGTTAGCGGGGGTGCACCAAGTAGAATCATCTGTAGCAATGCAGGCCCTTGCAGCTATAGCTAAGGACATCAAGCAATTGATAATAACCCAGGTACAAAATCAACCGCAGTTGAGATGTGACATTTGTGGAATGGGACACCCGACTCATGAGTGTCAAGCTTCTACTGCAGAGGAATAAGTAAAGGTATTGGGGAATTTCAACAGAGGCAACTACCAATGAGGAAACAATTTTAACTCTACGAGACAGAGACATCCGAGGTTCTCATGGAGTTCTTCAAGTGGTAGTTTGAACTCATGGCAACATCAAAATCTCAGAGCACCTGCGCAAGGACCTCATGGTTTCCAAAATCAACAAAGGCAATAGTACCAGCCTCCACATCCCAACAACTCAAGTCTAGAGGATCTAATGAAGGCGTTCATAAACAAATAAGATGAGAAACTTGAGACTCAAGGCACAACCATGAGAGAGTATGGAACAATCATCCGGGAATAAGGCACGACCATCCGGGATTTAGAAAGACAAATGGGATAGATTGCATCCTTATTATCAGAAAGGGCTCTTAGGTCTCTGCCTTCTGACACTAAGAAGAACCCAAAAGAGACGATCAAGGCTGTATCTCTCAGGAGTGGAAAGACATTAGCAGATCCTATTTCAAAACCAAAGGTTGAAAGGGTGATTAACTTGGCCAAAATAGCAGAAGAGAAGAAAATTGGTGAGTCTTTGGCTACGGAGAACAACAGTGAGAAGGAGCATGATAAGCAAAAGTCAAACAGTGAAGTTGAAGAAAGCAAGCACATGCTAGTGTTACCCTTTCCTCAGAATATGAAGCGGGAGAAATTAGATAGATGCTTTGGGAAATTCTTAGATATGCTAAAACAATTGTATGTGAACACCCCGTTCACCGAGGTGCTCACCCAGATTCCTGCATATGCCAAATTTTTAAAGGAAATCCTGTCAAGTAAAAGGAATCTAGAGGAAATGACAATGGTCAAACTAAATGTACATTGTAGTTCCATCCTGTCACGACCCAAAATCCAACTAGTCGTGATGGCACCTAACCCAACCCGCTAGATAAGCCAACTTTTGATTATCCAATTTCAATAACAATTATTAAAGTAATTTAAGTGAATAAACATCTTAATCTTATACATCCCCCAAGAACTGGTAGTACAAATTATGAGCTTCTAAGAATAGAGTATACAAAGCGGAAATGAAATAAATACACAGTCTGTTTGAATAATACATAAACAGAGCTTTTATAAATCTAAGGCTACCCTGAACAAAAGGCAGCTACAACAGGAACGTAGGTACATCTTCAAGTCCCACAACCATCGAGCACAACAACAACAACAGCCAACATCGGTACGAATTGTGCAGAAGTGTAGTATCAGTACAACCGACCCCATGTACTCAGTAAGTAACAAACCTAGCCGTTGGTTGAAAGTAGTGACGATCTTCCACCAAGGCCGAGTCCATAACCAATAGTCCACAACAGTCCATAATAACATAAAGCAAATAATACCAGAAGTAACTCAGAGATAAAATGCTCAGCCGAATCATGATTTCAAAAATAATAGTTCTTCCTTTCAAATACATCAGTGAAAACGCAAATCGTTTGTTGAAGTTTCCAATAATATAAATAGTTTGAAAACAATAAATTTCTCCAAAAATATTCTCAATAATAAATAATATATTTCATTTCCTTCCGGATAACCCGTGTAAAACAAATGCATCACTATGCCCATCTGTCAAAAAATGTGTGAGAAATCATGAATGATGTGATGTTGTACAGCATGAGGAAAAATACATCTCTATGCCTGTATGTCATGTATGCATGCCAATGCGATGCAATTCAGTGATAAAATCATAAACAGCCCCTCGGGCAGAACATCACTCATATACAGCCCCTCGGGCAAACCTCACAGTCACTCGTGCCACTCGGGCATACCTCACAATCACTCTTGCCACTCGGGCATACCTTACAATCACTCATGCCTCCCAGTCATTCATCACTCGGCACTCGCACTCAGTAAGTACTTGCGCTCACTGGGGGTGTGTACAGACTCCGGAGGGGCTCCTTCAGTCCAAGCGCTATAATCTACACGGATAACTCACGTGCTATAATAATAAAGTATGCTGCAGGTGGGCAACCCCGATCCTCACTCATCCTCACAATCAGGCCCTCGACCGATATCAAACATGCTGCGGCGTGCAGCCCGATCCCATAAATATGTAACATAAATCAGGCCCTCGGCCTCACTCAGTCATAAACCTCTCAAGCCACTCGGGCATTTCAGTAAAACAAGGCATTCGACCCAAAACATTTATATGCATCAAAATAGAGTCATAAAACTGAGTCATGATATGCAATGAAATGAATATGACTGAGTATGAATTTTAAATTTAACATAATAATTCACAGCAATATGACCTCTGAGGGTCCCAATAATACTGGCACATAGCCTCAACATAATTTTTAATATGCTTTTCAGCTCAATTTCTTTAACACATAAAACCGCATGGAAAATGCCAAGGTTATTTAACTATAAAATTTCATATAACAATTATGTCACAATTTCTATAGTGCACGCCCACACGCCCGTCACCTAGTATGTGCATCACCTACCAACAATTCACAAAATACATATATTCAGGGTTCATACCCTCAACTCCAAGATTAGAAGAGTTACTTACCTCGAACAAGCCAAATCCAATGTCGAGCAAGCTAAGCAATGCTCCATCAATTCCACTCTGCGTGTATCAAACTTCCAAACAGCTCGAATCTAGTCACAATTAATTTGATTCAGCCCACAAAATTTATAGGAATTAATTCCATATCAAAATACTAATATTTTCACAAAATCCGAAATTTTGCCCCAAAAATCACCCGTGGGGCCCACATCTTAGAATTTGACGAAAGTTACAAAATATTAACGCCCATTCAACTACGAGTCTAACCATATAAATTTTACTCAAATCCGACATCAACTCGACCCTCAAATCTCCAAATTAAACCAAGAGGGTTTTCACAATTTTTCCAACTTAATTCACCAATTAAATGTTAAAAACAACCATGGATTCGGGTAATTTAACCAATATTGAGTTAAGAACACTTAATCCATTGTTTCCTCTAAAAATCTCCCAAAAATCGCCTCAATCCGAGCTCCAAATTGTTATTCTGAACTTAAACTTTCTGTCCAGACCTCTCTTCTTTGCGAACGTGGCAGGTCCCTCGCGTTCGCGAAGCACAAAATGTGCTTCCCAACATTTGCTCTTCGCGAACGCGAGACACTGCTCGCGAACACAATGCTTAACGGAGCCCTTCTTCTCGAACGCGAAGGGAAAAACCCATGCCCACTATGTTTCCCTTCGCGAACGCGATACCCCATACGCGAACGCGATGCACAACCCAGCTTCTCTTCGCGAACGCGAAGAGTAAATCCTACCTGCCCGAAATTCCACTTTGCGAACGCGAGGGCCCACTTGCGAATGCGAAAGAGAAAATTTGAAAAATGCAGTAACAGATATCAGCAATCTCACCAAGGCCAAAAATGATCCGTTAACCATCCAAAACTTACCCGAGCCCCTCGGGATCTAAACCAAATATATCAACAAGTCCTAAAATATCATACGGACTTAGTCGAACCCTCAAATCACCTCAAACAATGCTAAAACCATGAATTACACCCCAATTCAAGCCTAATGAACTTTGAAATTTCTAGTTTCTACAAACGACTCCGGAACCTATCAATTCACGTCCGATTGACCTCAAAGTTTGCACATAAGTCATAAACGATATAACGGAGCTATGAAAATTTTCAGAACTGGATTCCGACCTCAATATCAAAAAGTCACCCCCCGGTCAAACTTCCCAAAAATTCAACTTTCGGCAATTCAAGCCAAATTTCACTACGGACCTCCAAATAATTTTCCGGACACACTCCTAAGTCCAAAATCACCATACGGAGCTATTGGAATCATCCGAATTAAATTCCGGGGTCGTTTACACATAAGTCAATATCCGGTCAACTATTTTAACTTAAGCTTCCAACATGAAAATTCATTCTTCTAAGCTAACTCCGAAATACCTTAAAACCAAAACCGACAATTCACACAAGTCATAATACCTCGTAGGAAGTTATTCAAGACTTCAAATAGTTGAAAGGAACGTAAATGCTCAAAACGACCGATCGGGTCGTTACACATCCTATAGATTATAATTCCTCAAAAGTGTATAGATCCTAGAAACTTCACTATGCCCTGCTCGTTGGGGAGTGAAAAGTTTGATAAATCGTTGTGCGACTCAGGTGCATCTATTAACTTCATGCCATTATCGTGTTTTAAGAAATTGAAAGGAGAACTATGAGTGATAAAATCTGTGCTAGTGTCATTTCAACTGGCTGATCAAACCACTATTATACCAGAGAGCATAATTGAGGATATTCTGGTGAGGGTGGATTAAAAGAATGATGAAATACCCGTGTGATGAGGCGTCAACCTATGCATGTTTCAAACTGGATATGGTAGAAGAGTTAGCTGAACAACACAAGCTGGACAAGCTGGTAGGTGATTCATTAGAAAGAAGCATTACTCAATTGAGTATAACAGAGGATGAAGACCCTGAAATCAAGAAAGAAGCTAAGGCATTGGAGGATGAAAACCAAGTGGTAGATGAAGAGCAATTTGAGAAATAAAGGACTAAGCCAAAGCTAGAATTGAAAGTACTCCCAACACATTTAAAATATGCTTTTTTGGAGACTAACAATTTACCTGTGATTGTTTCTGCTGATTTTACCTGTAAATAGTTACACATGCTAGTGGAATTATTACGGAAGCATAAAAAATCAATCGGCTGGAGCATAGCCGATATTCAAGGAATTAGCCCTGCAATCTACATGCACAAGATCTTGTTGGAAGAAGGTAGCAAACCGGCAGTGCAACCCCAACACAAATTGAATAAGAACTTAGAGAAAGTGGTACAAAAAGAGATACTCAAACTGCTGGATACTGGTATAATATTTTCCATCTCCGACAGCCAATGGATCGACCCCGTACAAGTTGTGCCAAAAAAAGGGGTATGACGGTGGTGAAGAATGAGGAAAACGAACTAATCCCTACCAGAATTGTCACTGGTTGGAGGATATGTATAGACTATCGAAGGCTAAATGACGCAACGAGGAAATATCACTTTCCTCTACCTTTCACTGATCAACTGGTGGAGAAGGTGGTAGGGCGCGAATGCTATTGCTTCTTAGATGGTTATTCAGGATATAATAAAATACCCATTCCTCCTAAAGATGTTGAGAAAATCACATTTACCTACCCTTTAGGAATCTTTGCATACCGGAGAATGCCTTTTGGACTTTGCAATGCGCCAGCTACTTTTCAGAGGTGCATGATGTTATTTTTTTCAGATTTGAATGGGAAGTGTCTGGAAGTGTTCATGGATGATTTTACTCGCTTTGGGGAAGACTTCAAGGATTATTTGCGGAATCTGGAGCTTGTACTGAAATGATGTGAAGACATTCATATTGTGAGATTATATCATACACTGGCTATCTAGAAAGAAAATGAAACATTTTATTTGTTGTTGGAATGAGTTTTGGGAAAAATTATTATTTTTCAAACTTACTCATATTTCTGGCAACTTCGGTAAACGACTTGGGTTTTCACTGATGCACTTAAAAGGCAGAACTATTTTTAGAAATTATGATTAAGCTGAGAAGTTCATCTCTGAGTTACTTCTTTTATTACTTGTTTTACGTTGTTATGGACTATTGTTGGCTATTGGTGTTGGGCCCGACCTTTGTTCCAACTCGTCACTACTTTCAACCTAGATTAGGTTTGTTACTTATTGAGTACATGGGGTCGGTTGTACTCATACTGCACTTCTGCACCTTGCATGCAAATGTTGGTTGTTGATGTTGCTATGATCGACGAGAGCTGGAATTGAAGACGTACATGCGTTCCGGTTGTAGCTTCGTCTTGTTCAAGGTAGCCTTAGATTTATAAAAAAAATTTATGTACATTTCGAATAAATGATGTATTTATTCCATACCAACTTTGTATATTCTAATCTTAGAAGCTCATGATTTGTACTACTAGTCCTTGTGGAGTGTATTAGAGTCAGTTTACTATTAATTTAATTGGATAGTTGTTAATTAGCTTACCTGACGGGTTGGGTTAGGTGCCATCATGACTAGGTAAATTTTGGGTCGTGACATTTTTCGAGGCCTCAAATCACACCAAACAACATCCAAACTACGAATCAACGATAAAAATCCTTCTTTAAACTTTCAAACTTCCAAACTTCGACGAACGCATCCAAATAATATCAAAACATTCTGGGATGACGCAAAACTTTACGTACAATTCACAATCATGATACGAACCTATTCCAAGGATCGGAACCCCAAACGGATATCGATACTACCAAATCCTACTTCAAACCAAACTTAGGAAATTTTAAACCTTCAAAATGCCAACCTTCCATAATAAGCGCTGAAATGCTTCCGGACCACCCGATACTCAACCTGAACATACAGCCAAGTTATAAATCATCATACGAAGCTATTGAAACCTTCAAATGCCGACTCAGAGGTCATTTACTCAAAAGTCAAACCCTGGTCAACTCTTCCAACTTAAAGCTTCCGAATTTAGAATTTGCTTTCCAATTCAATTCTGAACTTTTCGAAATTAAATTCTGACTACGCGTACAAGTAATAATACATGAAGTGAAGCTACTCAAGGCCTCAAACCTCCGAACGATGCTCTAGAGCTCAAAACGACCGGTCGGGTCGTTACATTCTCCCCCACTTAAACATACGTTCGTCCTCGAACGTGCGAAGAACTGCTTCGGAGTTTCCCCAAAATCACCATTCAACACCTTGTGAATCTACCCATGCTACCACAACCCAGTTGAGCACATTAGTTTGAGCCAGAATGAAGATTCTCCCTTATATTTGGTCAATAAGCCTTAGAAACAAATTCCAACCTCCGAATTTCTCTACAAGACCTGATTCCAACATATGAACACCCTATCAATCACTACACATTGTACCAAAACATGATCATGCACCCATGCTGACATCACACAACGCACCGCATAACGCATTTGCCCAAGGCAACTTCCTCCAAGCACAACAACTGCAATTTCATTGACCCGAAGTCTGTAGTATACCTCATAACACATATAAGCCCCGTTCTAACTCTCGCAATACTTCCACGATGGAAGAGATGTGTAGAAACTCATAAGCACCTGCCGAATCAACAAATCATGGAGTCTCTCCTCGTGACAAGGACCATTAGCTCATTCTGAACTGAATTACGATATTTGCTCTTTAATATACCTTATATAAGTATGATTGCACTAATTTCAGGTCTAATAATCTTGTCTCACCCAGTATAAGCTGCTCAGGCAATAATCCACCTCAAACACTGATCAAGATCTCATATAATGTCATCAATGCACCGACAAGCCACAACTTGAATATGATGCATAAGGAGGAACGAACTCTGGAAAAGAACTACCCAGCCCACGTAACGAATAAAACGGTCGAACATATGCTATGAACCCTTCTCAGAGAATGAGAAACCAAATACACAATAATAGATATAGGGAACCGTACTCAACATCTCACTTTTGCGGCGTGCAACCCGTTCCACACATGATACCGTTACGGCGTTCCACTTGAGCCAAACAACATACCCGTGGCAGCATGCCACTCGATCCATACATAACAATAAATAAGGGAATACCCATCAAGCCATAATGCTTATACCTACAAAATACCCAAAAATCGACCGCAAGCACGCCAAGTGAAAAAATACAACCCAGGGGAGACAGATAGTGCCATATGCTACAAAACCCAAGAACAACTATGGTGAAATAAATGACTTGCATCTAGAGAGCCATCCTGCTCATATAATACCACAAGCTACACGGGACCACAATACTTGTGCGAATAATCAAGCCGTCTCACAACCCACATGGCACAATAAAGTTTTACATGGAATAGATGACGACGGGAATAACATCCAATGCCCGAAGACTCCTCCATAAGCAACACTATGCTAAATGAACACATCCGATTTGATGTAGAGCACACGTTCACATTAGACACATCAACAAACCCCAAGCCGATTCCGATCATACCATACTGGGATAATAACCCTTCAAGGGTCCACAATGGACCTATTCATGACACACATGAGCAATCTTCCCAATCCGGAAATAAACTCCCACAAATCATAACAAAAGGAATAGAGCGCCCTCCAGGCATAAACTCTCACATTAACGATAGTACCATAATCTCCATGCTCGATTGCAATCCTTACCAATCAAGTGACTAACATGTCACACTTATAAAAATTTACCCCTGGGATACGCTCCCACAACCTTCCACACCAGGTAACAAAGTCTACACATCCATACCACCAACCGTACTAATTCCGTAAAGTAAATCAATACACAAAGCCTCTTACACATGACATTGTTCTCAGGTGGCACTAAAGAAAATGCCAGCTTACTCTGAACCCCTGAAGTCTCCCCCCTGTTCCTCCGAGCTCGTGATATGCTTGTCAACACCAAACCTCGACCTTGGTCCTCAACTTCCAAATTTCCATATCGCCCGCTGTATTTACCATGCCTCTACACGAGAGTACAAGAATTTATCATAACCCCTATACTACTAGTAGAATAAACACATCATTGGCTAGAACCCTTTCACTTAACTCATTTCATAAGAACCATTGCAACCCGCAACTGAATTCCCATAACCGCAGAATATACAAACCTCAAGTTGTGCTCTAAACTGTCATAATTGTTCTAGGATCCATTCACATATAACAAGTCCATTAGAATCAAATGCCTCTCAAATCAATCAAATTATGGTGGCTGTCAAGCCCGCACGTACAACCACAAACCACTTGTATAACTTAACACGTCGAAGGAACTGATCATTGCCACAATTACGCTGATTCAAACCATTACTAACCGACCCCATTTCTTTCAATTTATTCTTGACTTGCCTTAGAAATAACAATAGATCCATTCGAGAACATAACGAAACTCAACAACACTGCTCCCAAATGACCCAATTCACGAGACCACATCGTCTCAATACCCATGAACCATCTCACACCCTCATCATGCGCACAATAGCATCTCAAACTGGTACATCCATTATGAAAGAGCTTCCGCGAATCTAAAACCATTTCTCCTATTTTTCCAATACTGCCCCACAAACCCGATGATACGATAGAAAATTCCCCAAGTATTCTTCAGACTCTACTACAAATTCCGGTCTTCATCCATATAACGAACCCATTAGAACCATTATTGAGAGTCACCAACTCTGACTTGATCCCAAATAAAAGCCAAACTCTAGTGCACTGTCAGCCCATGAACACTCCCAAAGAAGCAACCGGATAAAATATTTTCCTCGTACATCACATCCAAAAGAAGCATAAACTCTGAGTCTTCCCAAAACCTGCACCTGGGTCGATAAGGCAAAATATAGCACACTTTCATCAAGTTCTTTGCTCGAATTATCCCTGATGGTTTCTTTTCTTAATCATAAATAATCCATCAATGCGTCGATAACCAGAAACCGCACAAGAAAATATCCACGCAATCCAATCGTAGACGGTGGGCTCCCCCACTTAGCTTCAAGCTACCATCACATAATATAGAACCCACAAAGATTGCTCCTTATCAATCATCATGATCTCGCACCGTTAACCCGCCAAATTTCTTGAAATCTCTTGTTAAACTTTTGATGAACATTCCGAATTATCAGCCACAATCGCATATTCGACCTTATGCCGAGTAGTAAGTAGAACTCTTCATAGAAACTTTATCAAAATCACGCATCTACTGACCTGCTCACCGGAGATAGCCCACATGTGAAATTGCTATACCGACATCTTCTAACGACGTTGCACTGGGCACAATTAACGAAATAAGTAAACCTTCAAAAGCCCATACTCGTCCGCCAGCTGTAAAAGTCGATTCATTCCCCATAGTCATCAACTGAAAGTCCGACAATACATTCCAAACTCGAAGTCACGTCGCATCCTATAATAATCATCAAGATTTTACACCCCCTCTTCGTTCCAAGTAAACTCCTTTCTGTTATATTAATCCTTCATTAGTGCAGTAGCCACCGTATCAAATGGCATTTATGGACTTAGTCATTGTCCACCATGATTCCCAAATCGTTCTAAACTTTCCTCAAGGCATGTGGCTATCCTACCACAGAATCCATATGCTACTCGGCCGCTCCCAATTTGGTTAAACCATCTCCTTTAAGCTACTTCTCGACCTCTGCTTTTCATACTGGACCTGCTAGCAATTCAACCACCGTGAGACATCTCCCACCATGTCCTTCCTCATCCTTCGCTACCCAAATGCTGCCTCAAAACAAAATCCATCTTTGTGGCACCTGAACTAATAAATTGCTACCACCTCTAAGCCTCCTCGAAGATCATCTTTCTCGAGCCATCAGCATTAGAAACCCTGATTCGATTCTGAAATCGCTACACACCACCATCTCTCACAACCACTTCTTAGGCACTATTTCACAAAACCCTGCCCCGACGGAAAATAAAAAAGACCATAACACCGGCGAACCTTAATACATTCAAACAAGGACGACGATACCATATCACAAATGAGAATTCCACCACACTCGAAAATATCAAGTCTCGTTACTCCATCAACCAAAGCTTGAATATCCATAGTCCGATTGCCTTTCCTCCGCTGGAATTAAATGTCGAACCTCAAAACCATGCACTGAGAAATCCT
This sequence comes from Nicotiana otophora, assembly GCA_000715115.1. NCBI lineage: Eukaryota > Viridiplantae > Streptophyta > Magnoliopsida > Solanales > Solanaceae > Nicotiana > Nicotiana otophora. The sequence goes on from AWOL01S0033004.1 coordinate 27,927, forward strand.
TTTTTCGAGTCATTCACTGCCTCGACACATAAACAAGCACCCTACCATTAAGCCAACATTGTGCGATAACAACACATGAATATCATAATAATCTGTATATAGCCTCGAAACCATAGGAAATACAGATACTAGGCTGAAATGACAGTACAGTCTTCGGCAATGCGACGATAATAGCCCGCCCGAATACGCAAGGCGAAACATCCTGCACTATGTCTGCAGTACCACTACAACTCCTCGATGCCCAATTGATAACAAGCGCTCCATGTCGCATAAGATTGAATAAGAAGGAAACAAAGGCATAAGATTCAATGGAATCAAATCACAGGAAGTGGAATCAAGAAAGGAAGTGCTCCTAACAGCCCTGTAGCCTCTCGAAGATAAGTACAGATGTCTCCGTACCGATCCACAAGACTCTACTAGATTTTCTCATGACTCGTGAGATTCAAGTGAGCCTAGAGCTCTGATACCAAGCTGTCACGACTCAAAGTTCACTATAGGCCATGATGGCATCCAACATCACTGTTAGGCAAGCCAACACTTCATTATTCATTTTATCATTTTAAAATTATAAGTCTTTCTTTGACAACAAGGTTAGTGCATTAAAATAAATCGTAGTTACGTACAGCTTTATTAAAATATTAAGTGAAAGTGAATCAGTGCAAAACAATCCATAACAAATTTTACAACACCCCCAAAACCCGGTGTCACATGCGCATGAGCATTTACTAAGGAGTACAATAATAATAATACATTTGTCCAGAATGTAAATAAGATATGATAAAATAAATAATACGATGGAGACTCTGTGGACTGCTATGCGTATCCTGGAATGCAGCTCACAAAAGGTCTCCTCAATAGCTGCGCCTACGCGCCAAGATGATCACCAAATGAACCTGTCAGATCCTGCACATTTAGTGCAGAAGTACAGTATGAGTACGTACATCAATATGTACCTAGTAAGTATCTAGCCTAACCCCAGAAAAGTAGTGACGAGGGGTCTATGTCGATACTTACTAGTGGTCCAAATAATCAACATGGTAAATCATAAACAGATAAGAAGCACAACAGTAGTAGTGAGGTAAAATGGTAACTAACACAATCTTCCAAAATTTCTTTCTAACGGTATCAATTTCTCAATGTCGTATTCTATCTCGACAACTTAGAAATATCAAGTGCCAATATCAAACGGATAAGGAAGTACCATATAAGATGCAAGGCATCAGTGGAAGGAAGAACCTCATGAATATTTAGAATTTTAGCGATATAACGCACGATTATGCCGAGGTTGTACGGCCAGATTCAGAAAGAATATGATACTGCCGAGGCGATCTGCCCGATCCTATCATAACGTGTACATTGCCGAGGGTCGAGAGGCATGCACCATAGATGTATCTATTATACTGCTGAGGAAAACGGTCCAGTCCCATGAGAGTGTGGTACATAATTTTGCCGAGGCGTTCAACCCACTCCACAAGAAAAGAAAGGAATTATCGAATTACGAGACACCGATACAGTATATGAACACAATGTGAGTATAACCTTTACAGTTTCGCAAATTACTCGCCAACAACTCAAGGTAATAAGGCTCGGCCTACCATATATGCATGTTTTTCTAAATCAAGTTCAATTATATTTTAATTTAATTAAGCTAGCAGAATGAATTCAAATATTTCAAGTATTCCATGGTAAAGTACTAAGTCTACCTGGACATAAACAAGCTTTAGTTACATACGTACTCTCGTTACCTCGTGCGTATGTAGTACCCACAACTATTAGCACATAACAATTACATTACCTAGGGGGTAGTTTCCCCCTCACAAAGTTAGACAGGAGACTTACCTCGCTTTGAAGTTCCATAACCAGCTCCAACGCATCTCTAACACCTCAACTCAAAGTCAAACGTCCCAAAATTATTTAACAAACGTGTAAATCAATCAAAATACACTCCAATGCTTAAACGTTAACAATTTATAGTGATTCCTAAATCCGCTCAAAAAGTCAATGAAGTCAACCCTCGGGTCCACGTTCCCGGATTCCGAAATTTTCAAATATATACTTTACCCATAACACCACGAACTCAAATATATAATTTATTCCCAATTCCATGTCCAATTTCTTGGTCAAAATCTGAAAATACCAATTTCTAGATTTTCTACCAAAATCTCAAATTTCTACAAAGTTCCATGTTTAAATCCATATAGAATCGATGAAATTAACTTACAAGAAGTGGGAAATTACTTACCTCGACATAGATGATGAAATTCTTCCATCCAAGAGCTCCAAAAATAGCCCAACCAAATGAAACTGTGAGAGAAATGGGCTAAGTCTCGGATTAAAATACCCCACTGCCCAGCGACCTTCGCACCTGCGGACGTATTTGCGCCCCTGCGAGCCCGCTTCTGCGAGAAAAATCTTGCTTTTGCGGAAGTCCATTATCAGCAGCCCATCGCACCTACGGAATATTCTTCCGCTCCTGCGCAATCGCAGGTGCGACACTGCCTCACGCATCTGCGCATTTGCCCGCACCTGCGGCACTGGCCTTGCTTCTGCGCACACGCAGGTGTGTTGCTCACCTCCGCTTCTGCGACTACACGCCCAGGCTTCCCAAGCCGTTTCCAGGAGCTTCACCTCGCTTCTGCGACCAAACTTCCGCAAAAGCGATCTCACCAGCAACAGAAATTCCAGCAACTCCCACAAGGCTCAAATCAATTCGAATCCCGTTCGAAACTCATCCGAGGCCCCCGGGACCCCGTCAATCATACCAACCATTCCCAAAACATGATGCAAACTGTTTCGAGGCCTCAAATCACACCAAACAATATCCAAACTACGAATCAACAATAAAAATCCTTCTGTAAACTTTCAAACTTCCAAATTTTGACCAACAAGTCTGAATCATGTCAAAATAATCTAGAATGACGCCAAACTTTACGTACAAGTCACAAATCACTATACGAACATATTTCAAGGCTCAAAACCCCAATTTCTCTACTATCGAGTAATCTTTCTTAGGGTTATTAACAGATATTGTGACTTGGATTTTTGTTTGTGGTTTGATTTCTGTTAGTTGCTTGAATTTGTTGAATGCGTTTCTAATTGAATTGCATGGTTAATTGTGATTTTACTTTAATCGAAAGAGATATGTTACTGCAATTCACATTGTGTTATCCTTTTTGAGTTAATTTCACCACTCTCATAGGTAATCGAAAGAGCTTGTAGAGTTATCAATTGACCCAATTTAGAGGAATAGCCGAGAGACATTCTTCGTAAGTGTCACGACCCAAAATCACATTTGTCGTGATGGAACCTAACTCAATACTAAGAAAGCCGACAACCTCAATAAACCACAATTTCCTTTAAGTTTGAAAATATAATATTTAAAGTCAATACAAAAATCTCATTAATACCGACATAGAACACTCCCAAAATCCGGTGTCACTGAGTACATGAACATCTAAATGATAACAAAGTCTGACTGATAAAAATACTGTCTGAGAATATAGAATAGTACAAAAAGTGAAAGGAAAGAGAGTCAAGGCCTGTGGACGTCGAGCAACTACCTCGATAGTCTCCAACAGATAAAGCTACGAAAAACTAGTAACCGCGGTATCCGGAGATACCTGGATTTACACACGAGGTATAGGATATAATATGAGTACAACCAACTCAGCAAGTAACAATACTAAATAAAGAGCTGAAGATAGTGAAGAGTTTCACAGCTAAGTCCAATTACAGTAATTTTCAACACAAGAAGGGAGGCATGCTTTCGAGTTCATCATCTAAAACTCAAATAGTAATTTCATATCAAATTCAACTGAAACAAAAGATAATGTCTTTCATAAATTTCCAAAACAGTAATATATGACAGTTGAAGTACAACAATAATGAAATCAATGCATCCTCTCAAAGCAACAGTCACTCAGTTCTCCCATTTACTCCAACCTTACAATCACTCTTTCCTCACAGTCACTCATTCTTCTCAATCACTCAGTACTCAGCACTCAACACTCGCACTCTACTTGCGCTCACTGGGGGTGTGTACAGACTCTGGAGGGGCACCTTCAGCCCAAGCGCTATAACAAGCCAATCATGGCATATAACAATGAAACATGTTGCGGTGTGCAACCCGATCCCATAAATATCCTCACAATAAGGCCATCGGCCTCACTCGTTCATCAACCTCTCCAGTCACTCGGTCTCTTAAAAATAATGATAAGCAGCCCAAACAACAATGATATGATGCATCAATAATGAACAATAGAGACTGAGATATACTGTGTAAGTAAAACTGTGATTGAGTACAAAATAATAATTTAGCAAATAATTCAATATGTACACGACCTTTGTGGGTCCCTACAGTGTCAACACATGGTTTAAACATGATTTATAGTTCAATTTCTCTAATACGTGAAAAATGTACGGATATCAAAAGATTATTCAACCACACAGTTTCATAGAATTCATCAAGTCACAATTCCTATGGTGCACGCCCACATGCCCGTCACCTAGCATGTGCGTCACCTCAAAATCAATCATATATCACAGAATCCAGGGTTTCATACCCTCAGGACAAAATTTAGAACTGTTACTTACCTCAATCTGAGCAATTCTTTATTCCAATAAGCCTTTTCCTCGCGATTCGGCCTCTGAATGCCTCAAATCTTAGTCAAAATAATTCGATACAATCAACACGAGGTATAGAGATCAATTCCAAATGAATTTGCTAAATTTCACAATAAAAATGAAATTAACTCAAAAATCAATAGTGGGGCCTACATCTTGGAACCCACCAAAAGTTATAAAATATGAACGCCCATTCAACCCCGAGTCCAACCATAATAAAATTACTAAATTCCGACTCTGATTCGTCCTTCAAACTCTCAAATCAATTTTTGAAAAATTTCTATTCTAATCCCCAAATCACGAAATAGGTGCTGGAAATAGTTTTAGATTTATGGATAATGGACCAAATCAAGTTAATATTACTTACCCCAGTCCAATTTGTGAAGTTTGCATCTGATAAGTGCCCAAACCGAGCTCCCCAACTATGTTTATGCCAACAATGGCAAAAACCCCCGGTTTATAGAGCCCCCTTATGTTTGTAGCGCCACAGGTGGTGTGGGGCGCTGCCTGTGGGGCCGTTTCCAGAACTCCAGAAGTTCCAGCGCCAGGGATAGTGCCCCACGCTACCTTGGACGCTGACGACGACGAAAAATATTTCTCGACACGAAAATGGGCATAACGTTCTCATACGATATCCGAATTCGACGATTCTTTTTGCTATGACTCCAAAATTTCAATACGGATCTAATGCTTCAATCAAAATTGAATTTGGAGCTCATTTACTTAATATGATACCACTTAAATCTTAAAGAAACGACATCAGAACAATCTACATTTGATGCCGAAACCTAGCAAATCAAGTCCGATTGACGTCAAATTTTGCATACAAGTCATAAATGACATAGCAGACCTATTCTAAATTTTCAGAATCGGATTCCTACCCCGATATCAAAAAGTCAATTTCCCGGTTAAACTTTCAATTTAAATTTCTATTTTAGCCATTTCAAGCCTAATTTCTCTACGGACTTTCAAATACTTTTTCGGACACGCTCCTAAGTCCATAATCACCATACAGAGCTATTGGAATCATCAAAACTCTATTTTGGGGTCGTTTACATATAAGTCAACATCCGATCAACCTTTTTAACTTATGTTTCCATCTTTGAGACTAAGTGTCTCAATTCATTCTGAAACCTCACAGGACCCGAACCAATTATTCCGGAAAGTCACATAACAACTGTAAAGCACAAATTGAGCAGTAAATGGGGGAACGAGACTGTAATGCTTAAAACGACCGGTCGGGTCGTTACAGTAAGATCATTCATTCAACATATTCTTGCATATGTTCACAACACATACCATTAGGTTGTTTAGAGAACTCTAATTTATTCGGAAGAAGAATTCGAATTCTTAAGATAGCCTAATCATCTGCTGAAATCGGAAGAGTCAATAGAACTTAATAGTGAACTGAACACAGAGTTATACCCCGAATAATAGTAGAGTACATATCTTGTCAATCCCTTATTTCTCTCATTGATATTCAATTGTAGAGACTAGCTACCCAATTTCTATTATTCACTCGTAATTGATAATTTTAGTTTTTACTCGTAGTTCGTTGATAACATAAAATCAAAGGTTATTTTTCTGAATAGTGTTAAGCTGATGATTTATTTGAACATTATTTAAATCAATCTATATGGAGACGTTTAAAATACTATATTATTTTTGACTAGTGAGCCTAAGTTTTACACACTGATTTTGCGCTCGTCAAGATAGTAAGAGAATAAAGAGTAGGAAGGCAAAATACATTGACAACCCCTTAAAATTGTTCATATTTAAAAATAGTAGACCAAACGAGGAACACTAATTTGTTGAAAGTATTTTTGTGAATTTTTTGAAGGTCTTCAAAAACATTATGCCATTTCAGAAAGACAATGCGATGAAATTATTAATCTTTGAGGCTAATATTCATGTTGATGACCCCAGTGGAGGATGTCATCGAGTCATCCAAAATCTGTATTGCTAAATTAATTGTTATCATGCACAATTACAACTTCTTTATCATTAGATTATTCGAGTCCAAAAATCGACTATCCAAGAACACTAAAATATTAATTAGTGGAACTAATAGTACTTTGAGTTCTGATCTATTACCGCTGCATGATCTTCATGGCTTCAATAGGTCTAATTCGATTTGTATTGGAGAAGGATCAAGTAGTCAAATAGTAGAAGGATAAGGACTCAAGGGTTTCGGTAAGAATTTGAAGCTAAAATGATGGCGATATTTTGGAATTTTTCATGGTATTAAAGGCAAAAGATTATTAATCCGTGGAACTAATAGTATTTTAAGTTCTGATCTATTACCGCTGCATGACTGTCATGGCTTTAATAGATCTATTTCGATTTGTATTGGATAAGGATCAAGTAGTCAAATAGTAGAAGGATAAGGACTCAAGGGTTTCGGTAAGAATTTGAAGCTAAAACGATGGCGATATTTTGGAATTTTTCATGGTATAAAAGGCAAAAGATTATCAAGTGATAAGGAATACAAATTTTGGACTTCAATTTCTAATTAATCGTATGTAAGGTATCAGTTTGAGATATTTGTATGCAAGGCTTTTTAACACTAGATTAAGAATATTAATATTTGTGCAAAGTTGCCTATTCTTATAGTAAGTGATATGGTAGAATTTCATATTTTTGGGTACATTTTCTAGGAAAGAGTATCAACCTTTAAATTAAGGTTGTGAATTGCAATCTTCTGCTAATATTTGGCAATTAGCCAAGATACAAGAATATAATGTATGCAACTATAGGTTTGTCGGTCCATTTTAGAGAGCTTATTGGAAATCTAGAAAGATGAATATTTTATTTTATTTTTATCAAATATACTATTGTATCCACGGTGATTTTCTAGCTAGTCGACTCGCAAACTCCTATTTATAATTAAGTTGAAAGCATTTTTGTTAATATTTTAAAGGTGCGATATACTATTTTATGTCATCACCAGATATCATATTCGTGTATATATATACACATTTGATTAATCTCTACACTAAATTGTTATATAAAAATATGGAATGTTAAGATGAATAGAATTAAAACTAGATGCATTAATAAAAGAAGAATTGAAAATAATAAACTATGTGATGGATCTTCTAAATTAATTTATTTTTCTTCGTCTAATTAAAAATATTTCATGAATTCGTTAAATTCTAGAACAAACATAATTTTTTAAAATTATAATAATATAGAAAAACTAATAAATTAAAATAGTAACATGAAGTTATTACCATATCTGGATTAAACTTATCTTCCCTATTACATGCTCTATATTGTAAACATTCTACCCTTTCCAAAAGTTTTTCATATGAAAAGGAAGGAAAACTCATAAAATGAAAGGCTTAGAGAGAAAACAAAATTTGATAAATCTATAATAGTGTTTTTGTAACGACCCGATCGGCCGTTTTGAGAATATTAACCCCGAACCCCTAGTTATTACTCCCTCTATTTTATTTTGTTGTTACATAACAAGCTGGGGTTCTTGGTGTCGGATTCGGGAGAGTTTCAGAGTGGAATGGGACCCATAGTCCCTAAATTGGGAGTTTAAGTTTTAGGAATTAATCGTAGTTTGCATTGTGTGAGGTCGACCCCGAAATAGAGTTTCGACGGGTCCTATAGTTCCGTAGGGTGATATTGGTCTTAGGGGTGCATTTAGATATTGATTTGAAGGTCTGTAGGTCATTTCGGCGTTAATTGGCAAAAGTTGGAAAACTGGATAATTTTTGGAAAGTTTGATCGGGAGTGGACTTTTGATATCGGGGTCAGATTCCGATTCCAGAAGTTTGATTAGGTACGTAATGTCAATTATGAGTTGTGTGCAAAATGTGAGGTCAAACGGACATGATTTGATAGGTTTCGACGTCGAATGTAGAAGTTTGAAGTTCTAAAGTTCATTAGGCTTGAATCGATATGCAATTCGTATTTTTAGCATTGTTTGATGTGGTTTAAGGGCTCGACTAAGTCCGTATAATATTTTAGGACTTGTTGATATACTCGGACGGGATCCTGGGGGGCCGGGTGTGATTCAGACTTGAATCCGGAACAAAATTGGACTTGGTGCATAACTGTAGCATTGTTGTGTCTAGTGCAATCGCACCTGCGCATTTGGACCGCATGTACGACACCGGAGAAGCAGCCATTGATCAAGAGAAGCGGAATTTGGACTGCCCCGCTTAGACCGCAGATGCTGCCAGAGTCCCGCAGAAGCAGACTCGCAGAAACCGGCATATGGGATCGCAGGTGAGAGGTAAGGGCCGCATTTGCACGTCCGCAGATGCGAAGGCAAGATCACAGAAGCGGATGGGCTATGGTCGCAGAAGCGGGAGGATCGTTGCAAATGTGGGCTTGCAGGTGCGAGCCCTAGTGCGTTGAAGTGGAAATCCTGGCCATAAGTGGAATCTGCACCTGCGATGGTTTTTTCGCAGGTGCGACTGAGAGCCCGCAAAAGCAAAATTGCCGGGAAGAAAAGGGCCAAATTCGAGGGTTTAATTTCATTCTCTATTTTTGAACCTAGAGAGCTCAGATTGAGGCGAAATTTCGAGGGCTTTTGAGAGGAAACATTTGGGCAAGGATTATTGACTTGTTTTTGATTAATCTTCACTAAGATATCATTTATTCTTCATTTAATTAAGAATTTGGGTTGAGAAATTTGTGAAAAAGGTAGAAATAACCTTAGGCCGAATTTTGAGGTTTTGATCGAGAATTCTGTATTGGATTTGAGTAATTTTGGTATGGGTGAACTTGATATCGAATGGGTGTTCGTATTTTGTGACTTTTACCCGATTCCGAGACGTGGGCCTGGGTCGACCTTTTGGGAGATTTTTCAATTCTTTGCTAAAGTCATAGTTTCATTATTTAAATTAACTTCTTATAGTTGTATTTATAGTATGTAATGGCTTTTAGCTAGATTTGGACCGTTCGGAGTCAGAATATCGAGGGAAAGGCATTCTTATTGACTGATGGAGCTTGATATGAGGTAAGTGACTTGTCTAACCTTGTGTGGGGGAAATTCCCCTTAGATTTTGGTACTGTTATGATATTTGAAATATGTGAAGGGCCGCGCACGCGTGGTGACGAGTGCGTACTCGGGTTAAATGTTGAAAAATCTGGTTCTTGCTAAGTAGTTTTCTTCTAAATCCTTAAGTGAGTTGCTCTAGCTTGTGTAGTCATCATGCTTAGCCTAATGTCACATGCCTACGTGTCTTAACTCTTACTTGAAATTTGTGCAACATGCTTAGCTGAATTACTAGCTCCTTGATTCTTGTATTTAGTCTTTAACTGTAGGATTCCTTGTTGTAAATTCGTTGTTCCATAGTTTATGAGTTGTGTATTTACCTTTGGGACTATGAGGCGGTGCCTCGGGAGCGCCCCTGTTGTATGTTTTCTTTTGGGACTATGAGGCGGTACCTCGGGAGCTCTACCTGTTACATGTTTACTTTTGGGAATACGAGGCGGTACCTCGGTAGTTCCCCCTGTTGCATATTTACTTTTGAGACTACGAGGCGGTACTTCGGGAGCTTCCCATGTTGTGTATTTACATTTGGCACTATGAGGCGGTACGTCGGGAGTTCCCTTGTTGTTTACCTCTATTTGTTGTGTTGTTACCTTTCTGTAATTTCTCATTGTTTCAATTCTCTGTCATTTCATTATATTATTATATCTTCTGCCTTGTTTCACTTTTATTCCAGTAGGGCCCTAACCTAACCTCGTCACTACTCTACCGCGGTGAGACTTAGAACTTATTGGGTATCGTTGCGGAGTACTTATACTACACTTCTGCTCTTTGTTTTGTGCATATTCATGTACTGCTTACCGGACCAGGTACCAGTGAGCTTGGCCGTACGTGGAGACTTCAAGGTACATCTGCCAGTGTTCGCAAACCTTGGAGTCCCTCTCTATCTTTATGATGTTGTTTTCTTTATTTTCGTTAGACTCTGATGTATAGAGACATTTAGCATTTTATTTTTAGAGCTTGTGACTTATTTCTACCAGATTTTAGGAGTTGTAATTATTGGAATCATAATTGTTATTTAAATTTCAACTTTTGAGGTTTGATTTCAGTTTATATTTTGTTATTCCACACAAATATTAGGCTTATCTAGTTATAGAGACTAGGTGTCGTCACGATATCCTACAAAGGAAAATTTGAGTCGTGACAAGTTAGTATTAGAGCTCTAGGTTCATAGGTGTTATGAGTCACAAACAGGTATAGTAGAGTCTCGCAGATCAGTACAGAGACGTTTGTACTTATCTTCGAGAGGCTATGGAACTATTAGAAAAAGCTTCACTTCTTTGACTTCCTTGTCGTGTGAGAGTTTTGACTTCAGATTCTAATTTTCTGTCTTTCTATTCTCTCACAGATGGTGAGAACACGTACAACTAGATCAGATGACCAGACACTCGCGCCCCCTGCAAGAACCGCGAAAGGCCGGGGCCGGGGTAGAGACCGAGGACATCCACGTGGTGCAGCCAAAGCAGCCGCATGAGCTACTACAGAGGATCCACCAGTAGATCCAGTTGGAGGGGAGGCACCTAAGACGTCTGTTACTGCACCAACCCTCTAGGAGACTCTCGCCTAGTTTCTGAGCATGTTTAGCACCTTGGCTTAGGCAGGATTGATACCAGTTGCTCCTGCCACATCTCAGGTCGGGGAAGAGCACAGACTCCCGCCACCCGTACCCCAGAGAAGCGGGTCCAGGTCGACCAGGTTCCTGAGGTCATATCGGTACAGCCGGTAGCTCCAGTTGAGCCCGAGGTTAGGATAGTAGTTTCTGAGGGGGAGCAGCTTAGGCTCGAGAGGTACAAGAAGTACCACCCTCCTACTTTCAGTGGCGTGGCATCATAGGATTCCCAGGGTTTTCTTGAGGAGTGCCACTGCATCCTCCGTACTATGGGTGTTGTGGAGTCTAGTGGGGTTTCTTTCACTACGTTCGAGCTTAGAGGAGCGAGCTATCAGTGGTGGCGAGCATATGATTTGGGTGGTCTGGCCGAGGAAACTTCACTGACTTGGACTCAGTTCTCAGATATATTCTTGAGGGAGTATTTTCCCCAGAGTCTCAGAGATGCATGGTGCAGAGTTTGAGTAGTTACGCCAGGGTTCTATGACCGTGTTAGAGTATGCGGCCCGGTTATGTGATTTGTCTAGGCATGCACCAAACTTGGTTGCTACTGTTAGGGAGCGGGTTCATCGATTTATTGAGGGGCTCAACCCCATTATTAGATTTAGCATGGACTGAGAGTTAGAGATGGACATTGCATACCAGCAGGTGGTAGGGATCGCCAGGAGATTAGAGGGTATGTTGACTCGTGAGAGAGAGAAGAGGGAGGCCAAGAGGTCTCGAGAGTCTGGCACATACAATGGTACTCGTTCCCCCAACTGCAGCTTGTCAGGGTAGGGGATATATAGGTCGCCATGTTCATTCAGCACTTCCAGCTGCAAGCGATTCTCCGGCCACTCGTAGGCCCCAGGCTCCTTATTATGCACTGCCATTGTCTGGTGGACCTCCTGCATGGGGTGTTTTTAGCGGTCAGTCCAGCCGATCAGGCCTGAGACAGTCACAACAGCCACTTCCTTTGAGAGCTTTCTTTGAGTGTGGTGACACTCGTCATGTGGTGAGGGATTGCCCCAGACTCAGGATGGGTGCATCTCCATAGGCCACTCAGGCACCGCGTGCTCCACCGAGTCCTCATGCTATGGTTACAACACCAGCTACCACCGCACCTGCACAGCCAACTCAAGGTGGAGGTCTGACAGGTATTGGTCGCCCTACAGGGTGAGGCCATGCCGGATATTATGCCCTTCCTACTAGGACGGAGGCAGTTGCATCCGATTCTATCATCACAAGTATTGTTCTGGTCTGTCATAGAGATCCATCAATCTTATTTGATCCAGGCTCCACTTATTCCTATGTGTCATCTTATTTTGCCCCGTATTTGGGTATATCCCGTGATTCTCTGAGTTTTCCTGTCTATGTATCTACAACCGTGAGTGATTCTATTGTTGTTGACTGTATGTATCAGTCGTGTTTTATTGTTCTTAGTGATTTTGAGATCAAAGCCGATTTATTATTGATTAGTATGGTGGATTTCAATGTTATTTTGGGCATGGACTGGTTGTCACCCTATCATGCTATCCTTGACTGTCACGCCAAGACGGGGACGTTGGCTATGCCAGGTCTACCACAGCTAGAGTGGAGAGGTACCTTAGATCATGTTCTTAGTAGGGTTGTCTCCTTTCTTAAGGCTCAGCGAATGGTTGAGAAGAGGTGTGATGCATATCTAGCATATGTGAGGGATGTTAGTGTTGATACTCCTACCGTAGATTCAGTTTCGGTAGTGAGGGACTATTCAGATGTAATCCCGGTAGATTTTCCGGGCATGCCGCCCGACAGGGATATTGACTTTGGAATTGATTTGTCACCGGGCAGTCAGCCCATTTCTATTCCACCTTATTGTATGGACTTAGCAGAGTTGAAAGCATTAAAGGAACAGTTGCAAGAATTGCTTGATAAGGGCTTCATTCGGCCTAGTGTGTCACCTTGGGGTGCTCCTGTCTTATTTGTAAAGAAGAAGGATGGTTCTATGCTAATATGTATTGATTATCGCCAGTTGAACACAGTTACAATGAAGAACAGATACCCATTTCCACGTATTGATGACCTATTTGATCAACTTCAGGGTGCCAGAGTGTTCTCTAAGATCAACTCGCGTTCAGGCTATCATCAGTTGAAGATTCGGGAGCCAGATATCCCGAAGACTGCTTTCAGGACACGGTATGGTCATTACGAGTTCCTTGTGATGTCTTTTGGGCTGACCAACACCCCAACAACATTCATGCACTTGATGAACAATGTATTTCAGACCTATCTTGACTCTGTAGTCATTGTGTTTATTGACGACATTCTGGTGTACTCCCGGAGTCGGGAGGATCATGAGCAGCACCTAAGGATAGTGCTTCCGACCTTGAGGGAAAAAACATTGTATGAAAAATTTTTGAAGTGTGAATTCTGGATAGAGTCAGTGGCATTTTTAGGTCATGTAGTATCGAGTGAGTGGATCAAGGTAGATCCTAAGAAGATTGAAGCAGTGCAGAGTTGACCCAGACCGTCCTCAGCTATGGAGATTCGGAGTTTTCTTGGCTTGGCGGGGTATTACCATTGTTTCGTAGAGGGTTTCTCAACTATTGCAGCACCTATGACTAGATTGACCCAGAAGGTTGCTCCATTCAGGTGGATCGAGGAGTGTGAGGAGAGCTTTCAAAAGCTCAAGACTACTTTGACTATATCCCCAGTGTTGGTATTGCCTACTGGTTTGGGGTCATGTACGGTGTATTGTGATGTGTCGCGCATTGGTCTCGGCATGGTGTTGATGTAGGACGGTAGGGTGATTGCCTACGCATCTAGACAACTGAAGGTGCATGAGAAGAACTATTTGTTCCACGACCTCGAGTTAGCAGATATTGTTCATGCCTTGATGATCTGTCAACACTATTTGTATGGTGTCCCTTATAAGGTCTACATTGATCATCGGAGCCTACAACATCTGTTTAAACAGAAGGATCTTAAACTGCGGCAGCGGAGATGGTTGGAGTTGCTTAAGGATTATGACATCACCAGTCTTTATTTTCCCGAGAAGGCCAATATGGTGGCCGGTTCCTTGAGTCGCAAGGTAGAGAGTTTGGGCAGCTTAGCATATCTACTGGTAGCAGAGAGGCCTTTAGCCTTGAATGTTCAGGCCTTGGCCAACCAGTTTGTCAGATTGGATGTTTCCAAGCCAAGTCGAGTTTTGGCTTGTGTGGTTTCTCAGTCTTCTCTTTATGATCGTATCAGAGAGCGTCAGTATGATGACCCCCATCTGCTTGTCCTTAAGGACATGGTTCAATACCATGATTCCAAGGAAGTCACTATTGGAGATTACGGTGTATTACATATGTAGGGTAGTCTATGTGTGCCTAATGTAGATGGTTTGAGTGAGTTGATTCTCTAGGAGGCTCACAGTTTGCGGTACTCTATTCATCCAGGTGCCACGAAGAAGTATCAGGACCTGAAGCAACAATATTGGCGGAGGCGGATGTAGAAGTACATAGTGGAATATGTAGCTCGGTGCCATCACCATGTAAAGTATGAGCATCAACGGCCAGGTGGATTGCTTTAGAAGCTAGAGATTCCAGAGTGAAAATAGGAGCGGATCACTATAGATTTCGTTGTTTGGCTCCCATGGACTCAGAGGAAGTTCGATGCAGTTTAGGTGATTATAGATAGATTGACCAAGTCAGCTCATTTTATTCCTGTGGTCACTACTTATTCTTCGGAGTAGTTGGCTCGAGTTTACATTCGTGAAATTGTCAGGCTTTATGGTGTACCGGTATCTATCATCTCTGACAGGGATAAGCAATTTACATCGTTGTTATGGAGAGTCGTACATCATGAGTTGGGTACTCGAGTACAGTTGAGCACAACATTTCACCCTAAGATGGACGAACAGTCCGAGCTCACTATTCAGATATTGGAGGATATGCTTCGTCTGTGTGTGATGGATTTTGGGGGTGCTTGGGATTAGTTCTTGCCACTTGTGGAATTTGCGTACAACAACAGTTATTAGTCGAGCATTCAGATGGCATCATATGAGACTTTGTATGATAGACGGTGTCGGTCACCAGTGGATTGGTTCGAGTCGGGCGAGGCTAGGCTATTGGGTACATACTTGGTTCAGGATGCTTTAGAAAATGTTAAATTGATTTAGGATCAACTTTTTACAGCCTAGTCCAGGCTTAGTTATGCGGATTGGAAGGTTCACGACGTTGCATTCATGGTTGGGGAGCGGGCCTTGCTCCAGGTTTTGCCCATGAAGGGTGTTATGAGGTTCGGAAGATTGGCAAGTTGAGCCTTAGGTATATCGGCCTTTTGAGATTCTTGAGAGGGTTGGAGAGGTGGCCTACAGACTTGAACTACCACCTAATCTCTCTGTAGT
Organism: Nicotiana otophora; assembly: GCA_000715115.1. NCBI lineage: Eukaryota > Viridiplantae > Streptophyta > Magnoliopsida > Solanales > Solanaceae > Nicotiana > Nicotiana otophora. The sequence goes on from AWOL01S0033004.1 coordinate 43,521, forward strand.
CCATCCAGTGTTCCATATTTCCATGCTCCGAAAGTATCATGACAATCCGTCTCATGTGTTAGACTTCAGCTCAGTCCAGTTGGACAATGATTTTATCTTATGTTGAGGAGTCGGTGGCCATTTTGGACAGGCAGGTTTGAAAGTTGAGGCCAAAGAGCATCGCTTCAGTGAAGGTTCAGTGGAGGGGTCATTTGGTCAAGGAGGCGACTTGGGAGGCCAAGCATAATATGCGCAGCCGTTACCCTTATCTTTTCACCACTTCAGGTATGTCTCTATACTCATTCGATGGCGAACGTTTGTTTTAAGAGGGGGAGGATGTAACAACTCGGCCGGTCATTTTGAGAATATTAGCCCCAAACAACTAATTATTGCTCCCTCTATTTCATTTTATGGTTACATAACTAGCCGGGGTGCTTGGTGTTGGATTCGGGAGAGTTTCGGAGTGGAATATGACCCATAGTCCCTAAATTGGGAGTTTAAGTATAAGGGATTCACTGTAGTTTGAATTGTGTGAAAACAACTCCGGAATAGAGTTTTGACAGGTCATTTAGTTCTGTAGGGTGATTTTGATCTTAAGATCACGTTCGGATGTTGATTTGGAGGTTCATAGGTCATTTTGACGTTAATTGGTGAAAGTTGGAAAATTGAATGATTTTGGGGAAGTTTGACCGGGAGTGGAATTTTGCTATCAGGGTCAGATTCCAATTCCGGAAGCTGGATTAGGTCCGTAATGTCAATTATGACTTATCTGCAAAATTTGAGGTCAATCGGACTTGATTTGATAGGTTTCGGCGTTGAATGTAGAAGTTTGAAGTTCTAAAGTTCATTTTGCTTGAATCGATGTGCAATTCGTGCTTTTAGCATTGTCTGATGTGATTTAAAGGCTCTACTGAGTGCGCATAATATTTTAGGACTTGCTGGTATATTCGTACGGGGTCCTGGGGGCCCCCCAGTGTGATTCATACTTGAATTTGGAACAAAATTGGACTTGGTGCACAGTTGTAGCATTGATGTGTCTAGTGCAATCGCACCTGCGCATTTTGGGCCGCAAAAGCAGCCATTGAGCCACAGATGCGGTCACAGCCCCACAGAAGCAGACTCGCAGAAGTGGGCATTTGGCCGCAGAAGTGACGCTGGGTTGGCCCAGCTGCGATCGCAGGTGCGAGGTAAGGGCCGCATTTGCGTGTCCGTAGATGCAGAGGTAAGATCGCAGAAGTTGATAGCCTGGCCTAGGATGTGGTCACAGAAGCAGGAGGTTCGTCGCAAATGCGGGATCACAGGTGCTGAGTCCTGGTCCGCAGAAGCAGAAATCCTGGACATAAGTGGAATCCGAACCTGCGATGGATTTTCTGCAAGTTCGATTGGGAGCCCGCAGAAGCGAAATCACTTGGCAGAAAAGGGCGAAATCCGAGGGTTTGATTTCATTCTCCATTTTTGAACCTAGAGAGCTCGGATTGAGGCAAAATTTCGAGGGTTTTTCAGAGGAAACATTTGGGTAAGGATTCTTCACTTGTTTTTGATTAATCTCCACTAAGATATTATTTATTCTTCATTTAATTAAGAACTTGGGTTGAGAAATTTTTGAAAAAGGTGTAAAAATCCTTAGGCCGAATTTTGGGGTTTTGATCGAGAGTTTTGTTTCGTATTTGAGCAATTTTTATATGCATGAACTCGATATCGAATTGGTGTTCGTATTTTGTGACTTTTACCCGATTCCGAGACGTAGGCCAGGGTCGACCTTTTGGGCATTTTTCCATTCTTTACTAAAGTTGTAGTTTCTTTATTTAAATTAGTTTCTTATAGTTGTATTTATAGTATGTAATTGCTTTTGGCTAGATTTGGGCTGTTCGGAGTCAGAATATCAAGGGAAAGGCATTCTTATTGACTGATTGAGTTTAGTTTGAGCTAAGTGACTTCTCTAACCTTGTGTAGGGGAAATTCCCTTAGGTTTTGGTATTGTTATGATATTTGAAATACGTGAAGGCCGCGTACGCAAGGTGACGAGTGTGTACTCGGGTTAAATGTAAAAATATTCGGTTCTTGCTAAGTAGTTTTCTTCTAAATCCTTAACTGAGTTGCTCTATCCCTTGTAGTCATCATGCTTAACCTAAAGTCGCATGTCTACGTGTCTTAACGCTTACTTGCAATTTGTGCAACATGCTTAGTTGAATTACTTGCTTCCTTGATTCTTGTATTCAATCTTTAACTGTAGGATTCCTTGCTGTAAATTCGTTGTTCCATAGGTTATGAGTTGTGTATTTACTTTTGGGACTACGAGGCGGTGCTTTAGGAGCGCCCCTGTTGCATATTTACTTTTGAAACTACGAGGTGCTACCTCGGGATCTCCCCCTGTTACATATTTACTTTTGGGACTACGAGATGGTACCTCGGGAGATCCCCGTGTTGCATTTGGGACTACGAAGTGGTACCTCGGGAGCTCCCCCTGTTGTGTATTTATATTTGGGACTGCGAGGCGATACCTCGGGAGTGCCCTTATTGTTTATCTCTATTTGTTGTGTTGTTACCTTTCTGTACTTTCTCATTGTTTCAATTTTTAGTCATTTCATTATATTATTATATCTTCTTGTCGTGTTTCCCTTTTATTCCAGTAGGGCTCTGACCTGACCTCGCCACTACTCTACCGAGGATAGGCTTGGCACTTATTGGGTACCGTTATGGTGTACTCATACTACACTTCTGCACATCGTTTTATGCAGATCCAGGTACTGCTTACCAGACCAGGTACCAGCGAGCTAGGCTGTACGCGGAGACTTTAAGGTACATCTGCCAGCGCCCGCAGACCTCGAAGTCCCCCTCTATCTTTATGATGTTATTTTCTTTATTTTCATTAGACTCTGATGTATAGGGACACTTAGAATTTTCTCTTTAGAGCTTGTGACTTATTTCTACCGAGTTTTGGGAGATGTAATTATTGGAATCGCAATTTTTATTTAAATTTCAAGTTTTGAGGTTTGAGTTCAGTTTATATTCTGTTATTCCACATAAATGTTAGGCTTACCTAGTCATAGAGACTAGGTGCTTTCATGACATCTTACAGAGAGAATTTGGGTCGTGACAGTTTTAAAGGGTGTGGACATAAGGCAAAGCGTTTTACATATGCCTCAGCAAGGCGTAATCCCCGAGGCACGGAGCGTAAGCCTCAATGGTATTTAATTATTAATATTCCATAGAAAATAATATAAATACAGTAAATATTTTAAATAGGTAAAATTTCGTAAACATTGAAGAAAACTATAAATAAGTGAAAAATATATATAGATGTGTTCCATCCCTATTAATAACTAGTCAAAATCTTTATACGCTACTTACTAGCACAAGTAACTATAGTTGAAAAGAATAAAGTTTTCTACATGGGGAATAAAAAAGATAACTAACATGTAATTTGAACTTTGAACTTGTTGCTATGGAAGAAAATGAAGTCTTCTTTGGATTTGCAAAACAAAAACAAAAAAAAATTGATTGTTCGTTGCTTTTGGGAGATAGTAATAGACTAGGGCTTCTAGCAATAAAAAAAGGTCTTGACTTTTAAATTTGATATTTCAGTTCCTTTTAAAACTTTTGATTAATTAAAAGCTGAATTTTGAGAATTTGGCTATTATACTAAGGATTTATTCAACAAATTTTATTTTAATTTGAAAAAGTCTCTTGGGCTTACTCCTCACTCCAAAAACTCGCCCTAACGCCCGGGCGTACGCCCGCAGTGACTGGGCATACGCCTCTTGAGTCTTTTGCCCCACACCATCGCCTCGGGGCATTTTCGGTACGCCTCGACCCAAGGCTCGCTCCGAAAACGCCTTTTAAAATACTGATATATAATCATTGCAAAAACGAAAAATCTCAATACCCAAGATACCAATATTTATATGAATATATTTTATACATACCATAGTGTCCGACTAGTACACCAAATCAATAAAATACATAATACATATATATAATATTTTTTATTATTAACCTCGATTAAATAGTGTATATTCTCAGCTCAACGGTACACCAATTCAAATTATTTGGTATGCACACAAGATGGGAATATAAAATATATATATTTCTTTTCATTTTGAACTTGTAAATCTTCAGGCGTGTGTGTATATATAGATATATATATATATACTAAATCTTATGCATAACAGTTATTTTCCGATATCACAACAATTAAGAATATTAATATTTGAGCAAAGTAGCATATTGTTATAGTAAATGATATGGTAAAATTTCATATTTTTGTGTAAATCTTCTAGGAAAGAGTCTCAACCTTTAAATTAAGGTAGTGAATTGTAATTTTCTGCTAATATTTGACAATTAGCCAAGACACAAGAATATAATGTATGCAACTCTAGGTTTGTCGGTCCATTTTAGAGAGCATAATGGAAATCTAGAAAGATGACTATTTTATTTTATTTTTATCAAATATACTATTGTATCCACAGTTATTTTCTAGCTAGTCGACTTGCAAACTCCTATTTATAATTAAGTTGAAAGTATTTTTGTTAATATTTTGAAGGTGTGATATGCTATTTTATGTCATCACTAGATATCATTTTCGTATATATTAATTTCTACACTAAATTGTTATATAAAAATATGGAATGTTAGATGAATAGAATTAAAACTAGATTAATTAATAAAAGAAGAATTGAAAAGAATAAAGTATGTGATGGATCTTGTAAATTAATTTATTTTTCCTCGTCTAATTAAAAAGATTTCATGAATTTGTTAAATTATAGAACAAACATAATTTTTTAAAATTGTAATAATATAGAAAAAATAATAATTAAAATAGTAACATGAAGTTATTATCACATCAGGATTAAACCTATCTTCCCTATTACATGCTCTATATTCTAAACATTCTACCCTCTCCAAAATATTTTCATCTGAAAAGGAAGGAACACTCATAAAATGAAAGGCTTAGAGAGAATTTATTTTTGATAAATCTATATTCTATAACTATTCCAAAAACGAAAATTCACAATACCCAAGATACCAATATTTATATGAATATATTTTATACATACCATAATGTACGGCTAGTACACCAAATCAATAAATACATAATATATATTTTTTAATATCTTTTTATTATTAACCATGATTAAATTGTATATATTCCCAGCTCAAACGGTACACCAATTCAAATTATTTGGTATGCACACAAGATGTGATAATAAAATATATATTTTTTTCATTTTGAACTTGTAAATCTTCAGGCGTGTGTGTGTATATATATATACACACACACACACTAAATCTTAGCTTATTTTGAACGCATAACAGTTATTTTCTGTAACGACCCGACCGGTCGTTTTGAGGTTTTGGAATGAATTGGAACACTTAGTTCCAAGGTTTAAAGCTTAAGTTAAAATAGTGACCGGATGTCGACTTATGTGTTAACGACCTCCGAATTTAATTCTGATGATTCCAACAGCTCCGTATGGTGATTTTGGACTTAGGAGCGTGTCCGAAAAATTATTTGGAGGTCCGTAGTGGAATTAGGCTTGAAATGTCGAAAGTTGAATTTTTGGGAAGTTTGACCGGGGGTTGACTTTTTGATATTGTGGTCGAAATTCGATTTTGAAACTTTTAATACCTCCGTTATGTCATTTATGACTTGTGTGTAAAATTTGAGGTCAACCGGACGTGAATTGATAGGTTCCGGAGTCGTTTGTAGAAACGAGAAATTTTAAAGTTCATTAGGCTTGAATTGGGGTGTAATTCATGATTTTAGCATTGTTTGAGGTGATTTGAGGCTTCGACTAAGTATGTATGATGTTTTAGGACTTATTGGTATATTTGGTTGAGGTCTCGAGGGGCTCGGGTGAGTTTTGAATGGTTAACAGATCATTTTTGGTCTTGGTGAGATGACTGATATCTGCTGCTGCATTTTTCTGATTTTCTCTTTCACGTTCACGAATAATGTTTTCTGAGTGTGAGGTTTTGTTCTTCGCGTCCGCGAAGGGGAGGACGCGAATGTAAGGGTATCGTCTATGTGTGCATCGCAAACGCGTGAGAGGTGTCGCGTTCACGAAGAGGAGTGAGGCTATTGGGGACCCCCGGGTCCTTGTTTTACGCGTTCGCGAGGTGGAGGTCGCGTTCGCGAAGGTCTGAGCTGGTAAAACTTCACGTTCGCGAAGTCATGATCGCGTTCACGAAAGGTAAGGTTTGCAAAGCTTCGCGTTCGCGAAGCCACGGTCGCGTTCGCGAAGGTTTAAATTGTGGCCAGTCGAGTTGTGCTTCGCGAACGCGAGGGACCTGTCGCGTTCGCGAAGAAGAGAGGTCTCGACAGAGAGTTTAAGTTTTGAAAATGGAACTTCGTCCCATTTTCGGTTTTGACGGATTTGTGCTCGGGAAGAGGCGATGTTTGGGAGTATTTCAACGGAAACAACGGGGTAACTGTTCTTGCCTCAATATTGGTTAAATTACCCAACTCCATGGTTATTTTAATCATTTAATTGGTGAATTAAGTTGGAAAAGTTTGAAAACCCTCTTAGTCTAAATTGAGGATTTGAAGGTCGAGTTGTGGTCGGATTTGAGTAATTTTGGTATGATTTGAGTAATAGGAGTTCGGATTTTTTACGTTTTATCGGATTTCGAGATGTGGGTCCCATGGGTGAGTTTTGGGGCGTAATTTTGGATTTTTGGAAAATATTAGTATTTTGATATGGAATTAATTCCTATAATTTTGCGAGCTGAATCAAATTAATTGTGACTAGATTCGAGTAGTTTGGAAGTTGATACGCGTAGAATGGAATTTCTGGAGCATTGCTTAGCTTGCTCGACATTGGATTTGGCTTGTTCGAGGTAAGTAACTCTTCTAATCTTGGAGCCGAAGGTATGAAACCTGAATATATGTATTATGTGAATTGTTGGAAGGTGACGCACATGCTAGGTGACAGCCGTGTGGGCGTGCACTATAGAAATTGTGACATAATTGTTTATGTGAAATTTTGTAGTTAAATAATCTTGGCATTTTCCATGCAGTTTTATGTATTAAAGAAATTGAGCTGAAAATCATATTAAAAATCATGTTGAAGCTATGTGCCAGTATTATTAGGACCCACAGAGGTCATATTACTGTGAATTATTTGTTTAAATTGAAAATTCATGCTCAGACATATTCAGTTTATTGCATATCATATCTCAGTCTCTGTTGTTATTTATTGATACATCATATCATCATTTTGGGCTATTCTCATGACATTGTGAGCCCATGAGAGAGACTGGAGAGATTGATGACTGAGGGAGGCCGAGGACTTGATTGTGAGGATATTTTTGGGATTGGGCTGCACGCCGTAGCAAGACATGTTGGCTTTATATATATATATATATATATATATATATTATTACTATTATATGGATCGGGGTACCCCCTGCAGTAGGCCTTATTGGATTATTATGACACGTGAGTTATCCGTGCGGATTCTGATATGACATTATAACACTTGAGTTGTCCGTGCAGCACGTGAATTGTCCATGCAGATTATTACGCTTGGGCTAAAGGAGCCCCTATGGAGTCTGTACACACCCCTAGTGAGCGCAGGTACCTACTGAGTGTGAGTGCCGAGTGCTGAGTGACTGGGAGGCATTAGAGATCGTGAGGCATGCCCGATGGGCTGTTTACAAGTGATTGTGAGGTATGCCCTAGGGGATGTTTACGAGTGATTGTGAGTTATGTCCGAAGGGCTGTTTACGAGTGATTGTGAGGTAAACCCGAGGGGCTGTTTATGATTTTATCACTGAGTTGCATCGCATTGGCATGCACACATGACATACATGCATAGAGATGTATTTTTCTCATGCTGTACAACATCACATCATTCATGATTTCTCACACATTTTGACAGATGGGCATAGTGATGCATTTGTTTTTACACGGCTTATCTGGAAGGAAAATGAAACATCTCATTTATTATTGAAAGGATTTTTGGAAACAATTATTGTTTTCAAACTTATTCATTTTTTTGACAACTTCGGCAAACTATTTGGATTTTCACTGATGTACTTGAAAGGAAGAACTATTATTTTTGAAATCATGATTTGGCCGAGCATTTAATTTCTGAGTTACTTCTGGTATTATTTGCTTTATGTTGTTATGGACTGTTGTGGACTAGTGGTTTTGGACCAGACCTTGGTAGAATCTCGTCATTACTTTCAACCTAAGGCTAGGTTTGTTACTTACTCAGTACATGGGGTCGGTTGTACTGATACTATACTTCTGCTCATTGCGTACAGATATTGGCTGTTGTTGTTGTTGTGCTCGATGGTTGCGGGATTTGAAGATGTACCTGCGTTTCTGTTGTAGCTGCCTCTTGTTCATGGTAGCCTTAGATTTATAAAAGCTCTGTTTATGTATTATTCAAACAGACTATGTATTTATTTCATTTCCGCTTGGTATACTCTATTCTTAGAAGCTCATGATTTGTACTACCAGTTCTTGGGGGATGTATGAGATTAAAAATTTTATTCACTTAAACTGCTGTAATAATGTTTATTGGAATTGGATAATTGAAAGTTGACTTACCTAGCCGGTTGGGTTAGGTGCCATCACGACTAGTTGGATTTTGGGTCGTGACAAGGTTGTATCAGAGCTCTAGGTTCATAGGTTCTACAAGTCATGAGCAAGTGTCTAGTAGAGTCTTGCGGATCGGTATGATGACGTCCATACTTATCTTCGAGAGGCTACAGAGCATTTAGAATATATACTTCCCATCTTTCTTTCCTTATCGTGGGGGATTGATTCAACTTGAGACATAACTCTTTGAATTCCTTCCACGTATTCATACGTGCATATGAGCGCTCAGTATCAGTTGTGCATCGCCGGCTTGTGATTCTATGAACGAGGTTCGAGGTGAGTATTCTGTGTTTTGGTGATGGACCAGTCTGAAGGACTTGAGGCCATGATTAGACCTTAGCTTGAGCTCAATAGCTTCAGTTGTAACCTGTACAGTTGGACTCATATATCCGGTAATGACCCTACAGTGGAATTTGTGGCTCGATGAGCGGTGAAATGGCTTTGTGATGAGTATGATGTAACTGCGGGATGTGTTAAGACGATTTGAATGTGACAAGAAGTATTTCCTTGAAATATAAAAGAAGGCCATTGGGTGCTTGATTTGCGTTTTGATGTGACGTACAGTCTCGAGTGTGAATGTTTTGAAGGATCTTTTACTATTATTAAATTTTGGGACAAATTAAATTCTCATGTCTGGTTAGTGAGTTTGGACTCAGATAGACTAAGTGATTGAATAGTAATTGTGACTGCGAAAGGGTATATCAAGATACCAATTTGAGGTTAAGCAGGTGGGTTATTTCCTATGGAGTAATTTACGTAGGTGTATTCCTTATGATGTGAGTGGAGAGCTTTTTTTCTTCCAGTGGGACATATGTGTGGAGATTTGAATTTGAATCTGGTTGAGAAAGTTGACTCGAGTGTCAAGAGAATGATTGCGAGCTTAGCGGATGATTTGGGGTATTTTTATGGTTGGCGTTGCAGGAGTTTGAGAAGAAGTTTCATTGAACTGACTGTGGCATTATGACAGTAATAGAGTATTGGTATTGTGAGTTATGGAATTTAATCTATGGCTTTGAGCTAAGTGGGGGAGCCTGCTATTGATAATTCAATTTCATAATTATATGTAAAGGTTTAGTTTTGGCAAAGGCATACTGGTGGGTTAGTTATGACTTGCAAAAGTTGAGATCGATGATGACTCGAATAAGGAAATTCCTGAATACGGGTTATATTGCACTTCTGAGTATATGAAAATCGTGGGATAAGTGAGTTGTTATTTGTGAATGATGTAGTATGCACGGAGTATGAATTTGATATGTGGTATTAAAGTAGAGTTACTTCTTTGACAGTTGTTGTGCTAATGGGGCACATGTCTTTTGACCCATTTGGGCGGTGTAATGTGGATTTGAACATGGGGTGATTCTCGAGAAAAAGCTAATGGATTCGAGATTTATATGTAACAATTGAGTATTTTTGGCCGATTTGTTTGCGGCTAAAATCTGAGATTTAAGTTGGATGGTGTCGAGACTTGTGGCATTTTAGTATATCATTATGTATTTTATATTTTGGTATTAGGAAGGTGAATGAAACGGCCTTAGACTCAAATAAGGTATTTTCAGAGTGGATTTTCGGTTGTGGTATTTATATGGGTAATTATGATGTGATGAGACTCTACAGATGTTTTGGTGGTAATATTCTTGGGTCTGGTTACCTACATGGTTTGGTCGAGTTAGAGAAATTTAGTTCTAATATCTTGGTTATGTGCAGATAGATTTCAAAGTGTTCTTGATGGTTTCTACCATGGTTGGAATCAGATATTTTCTACTGGTGTGAGAAACGTATTGTGTATTATGATTTCCTCTTGGAATGAAGCAAGATAAAGGTTTCTAACTAACCAGATATGTAATTTGCTGGTGACCAGAGTTGATAATGAGATTCTTGTGCTTTTCACATGATGGCAAGATAGATGTTATGTGTTGTGCAGAAGTTAGATTTACATGTACAAGGTGGCAGTTCAGTCTTGAAGGAAGGTAACAAAGTTTGGGCAGAATGGTCATGAATTCTTAGACAATATGGGCGGTTCCAAACGACTAGATGAATACGATTACTACTTGGTGTATGAAAAGGGTGTGTATTTCAGAAGGGGCATTGTATTTTGACTTACAGATGTTTAATTAGTATTGCAGTACTCACATGGTTGATAGACTGCTGATATTCAAATTTTGCCAAGTGGCACGAAAGAATTTTTAAAGTATTTCTCGTGGGATGATCGTGTATGATAGAGGTGTTAGGCATTCGGGCGGTGGAGATGGAATCAAATATGATGATTCGTGTGTTCTATGGATTTGGAGATTTGGGAGTTCTCAGAAGAAAATTGTTTCATGGCTGTGGACTGTGAAGTTGTGGCCGTAGCTAGCCAGATGATAGAATGTGTTGTGATTCAGTCATTATGGATTTTTGGAGGGATTTTTATTTATTTGTGGGTAACCCGAGTTGATTTGGAGGTCCATTGGTAGGCCCAATTAAGATATGTATTCTACACCGAGCCGGAATGGTTGGCTCCATACCGCTATTATTGAGGGATGTGTCATTCGGTTGATGTTGAACTTATTCGTGTTCTGAAATGATCTGTGAGCTAATCCTTTATGCTACAAAGAGTTCTGATTCATTGGTTATGTGCACAGATGGCGCTGTTCTATTTTGAGCTTTATAGCAAAATTTGAGCATGATGATTATTTGGGTATTGCATGATCGATTGCGTAATGGTTATGTTCTTTCATGTTTAGTGTGGCCTTTTTGTCATTTTCCTCTCTGTGGTTATTGATTTTGAGCGGGGTGGCTCGAGCTATATATTATGGACCAGCGATTGGATGGGGTCACGCATTGCAGCAGAGTTATGTTAAGGTATGAACCTTGTGTTAGAATCAGGTGATGGTTCTACGGTGTATGATGAATTTTCAGTGTTTCATTGTGGCGGTACTTGTTAATCTAGCGGGGCAGTTTTCTCATTTGAGTCATTTTCCATGACTGGGTACATTTGAATTGCTGCGTATTGGTGCACTGATGGCACGTGGTGTGGCTCTGAGTTATATTGGTGCGGCATGTCTATGGAACAGTTATGTTTAGTAATATAAGGTCATTGGACCTAGAATGGGTAGTATCAGGTTTGATTTCGGTATATTCGGGAGTATAATATTGAGAGTCAGCTTAGAAAGTGATTATGGTTCTGGTTGGGGTGAGAGAGCTCCGTGACTTGTTGATCTGGTAAGTGGTCATGAAATTTTGCATGCTTATTTTATTATCAACACTGTACGAAGGTTTTGGGATGAGGTTTGGTTCGATATGGGTTTAGTACTAGTATTTGGTTGGTTTTGGAGAAGTCATTGTGGTCAGGAATGGTGCTATGAGCATGCGAGTTGTGTAATATATTAGGTGATTATGTCCGTGGTTATGGTTATAGTTATGACTTGATACAGCTTGTTCAAACTCATACAGGGTGTAAATCTAAGATTAGTGTCTTGAAAGAAATTCTAAAGGTTGGAAATTAAAGTCCAAGGTTTATGGGCTAATATTAAATCAATGATTTCAGTTGTATTGTGTTGTCAAGCTCATACGGAATAGGGTGGCATGGGTTCACCCCCGGGTACGTGTGTGGTAAGATGGAATAGTGATTTGATGGCTTGGAAACAACTCCTGACATTTTCGAGGACGAACGCATGTTAAAGTGGGGGAGAATGTAACTACCCGACCGGTCGTTTTGAGTATTAGAACCCCATTTTCCTATTTACTGCTCAAATTGTACTTTACAGTTATTGTGTGACTTGTCGGAGAAATTGGTTCGGGTCTGGTGAGTTTTTGGAATGAATTGGAACACTTAGTTCTAAGGTCTAAAGCTTAAGTTAAAATAGTGATCGGATGTCCACTTATGTGTAAACGACCTCGGAATTTAATTTTGATGATTCCAGTAGCTCTGTATGGTGATTTTGGACTTAGGAGCATGTCCGGAAAATTATTTGGAGGTCCGTAGTAGAATTAGGCTTGAAATGCCGAAAGTTAAATTTTTGGAAAGTTTGACCGGAGGGTTGACTTTTTGATATCGGGGTCGGAATTCGATTCTGAAAATTTTAATACCTCCGTTATGTCATTTATGACTTGTGTGCAAAATTTGCGGTCAATCGGACGTGAATTGATAGGTTCCGGAGTCGTTTGTAGAAACTAGAAATTTCAAAGTTCATTAGGCTTGAATTGGGGTATAATTCATGGTTTTAGCGTTGTTTGAGCTGATTTCGACTAAGTCTGTATGATGTTTTAGGACTTGTTGGTATACTTGGTTGAGGTCCCGAGGGGCTCGGGTGAGTTTTGGATGGTTAGCGGATCATTTTTGGCCTTGGTGAGATTGCTCATATCTGCTGCTGCGTTTTTCTGATTTTCTTTTTCGTGTTCACGAGTGGGCCCTGGCGTTCGCGAAGAATGTTTTCTGAGTGTGAGGTTTTGTTCTTCGCATCCGCGAAGGGGAGGATGCGAATGCGAAGGTATGGTCTGTGTGTGCATCGCGAACACGTGAGAGGTGTCGCGTTCGCGAAGAAGAGTGAGGCTATTGGGAATCCCCGGGTCCTTGTTCTACGCATTCGCGAGGTGGCAGTCGTGTTCGCGAAGATCTGAACTGGTAAAGCTTCGCGTTCGCGAAGGGTAAGGTTTGCCAAGCTTCGTGTTCGCGAAGCCATGGTCGCGTTCGCGAAGGATTAAATTGTGGGCAGTCGAGTTGTGCTTCGCGAACGCGAGGGACTTGTCGCGTTCGCGAAGAAGAGAGGTCTGGATAGAGAGTTTAAGTTCTGAAAATGGGACGAATATTTGACAGATTTGAGCTCGGGAAGAGGCGATTTTTGGGCGTTTTTCAAGGGAAACAACGGGATAAGTGTTCTTAACTCAATATTGGTTAAATTGCCCGAATCCATGGTTATTTTTGTCATTTAATTGGTGAATTAAGTTGGAAATATTTGAAAACCCTCTTAGTTTAAATTGAGGATTTGAAGGCCGAGTTGTGGTTGGATTTGAGTAATTTTGGTATGATTGGACTCGTTGTTGAATGGGAGTTCGGATTTTGTGAGTTTTATCGGATTTCGAGACGTGGGCCCCACGGGTGATTTTTGGGGCGTAATTTCGGATTTTTGGAAAATATTAGTATGTTGATATGGAATTAATTCCTATAATTTTTGTGAGCTGAATCAAATTGATTGTGACTAGATTCGAGCCGTTTGGAAGTTGATACGCGCATAATGGAATTTGTGGAGCATTGCTTAGCTTGCTCGACATTGGATTCGGCTTGTTAGAGGTAAGTAACTCTTCTAATCATGGAGCTGAGGGTATGAACCCTGAATATATGTATTATATGAATTGTTGGGAGGTGACGCACATGCTAGGTGACGGGCATGTGGGCGTGCACTATAGAAATTGTGACATAATTGTTTATGTGAAATTTTGTAGTTAAATAATTTTGGCATTTTCCATGCAGTTTTATGTGTTAAAGAAATTGAGCTGAAAAGCATATTAAAAATCACGTTGAGGCTATGTGCCAGTATTATTGGGACACACGAAGGTCATATTGCTGTGAATTATTTGTTTAAATGGAAAATTCATACTCAGTCATATTCATTTCATTGCATATCATATCTCAGTCTCTGTTGTTATTTATTGATACATCATATCATCATTTTTGGGCTATTCTCATGACATTGTGATCCCATGAGAGAGAGACTGGAGAGATTGATGGCGAGGGAGGTCGAGGGCCTGATTGTGAGGATATTTTTGGGATCGGGCTGCATGCCGCAGCGGGACATGTTGGCTATATATATATATTATTACTATTATATGGATCGGGGCTGCCCACCTGCAGTAGGCCTTATTGGCTTATTATGGCACGTGAGTTGTCCGTGCGGATTCTGATATGATATTATAGCACGTGACTTGTCCGAACAGATTATAACGCTTGGGCTGAAGGAGTCCCTCCAGTGTCTGCACACACCCCAGTGAGCGTAGGTACTACTGAGTGCGAGTGTCGAATGCTGAGTGACTGGGAGGCATGAGAGGTGGTGAGGCATGCCCGAGGGGCTGTTTACGAGTGATTGTGAGGTATGCCTGAGAGGCTGTTTACGAGTGATTGTGAGGTATGCCCGGGGGGCTGTTTACAAGTGATTGTGAGGTAAGCCCGAGGGGCTGTTTATGATTTTATCACTGAGTTGCATAGCATTGGCATGCACACATGACATACATGCATAGATATGTATTTTCCTCATGCTGTACAACATCACGTCATTCATGATTTCTCACACATTTTGACAGATGGGCATAGTGATGAATTTGTTTTTACATGGGTTATCTCGAAGGAAAATGAAACATCTCATTTATTATTGAAAGGATTTTTGGGAAAAATTATTGTTTTCAAACTTATTCATTTTTTTGACAACTTCGGCAAACTATTTGGGTTTTCACTGATGTACTTGAAAGGAAGAACTATTATTTTTGAAATCATGATTTGGCTGAGCATTTAATCTCTGAGTTACTTCTGGTATTATTTGCTTTATGTTGTTATGGACTGTTGTGGACTAGTGGTTTTGGACCCGACCTTGGTAGAAGCTCGTCATTACTTTCAACCTAAGGCTAGGTTTGTTGCTTACTCAGTACATGGGGTCGGTTGTATTGATACTACAATTCTACACATTGCGTACAAATGTTGGCCGTTGTTGTTGTTGTGCTCGATGGTTGCGGGATTTGAAGATGTACCTGCGTTCCTGTTGTAGCTGCCTCTTGTTCATGGTAGCCTTAGATTTATAAAAGCTCTGTTTATGTATTATTCAAACAGACTAAGTATTTATTTCATTTCCGCTTGGTATACTCTATTCTTAGAAGCTCATGATTTATACTACCAGTTCTTGGGGGATGTATGAGATTAAGATTTTTATTCATTTAAATTGCTTTAATAATTGTTATTGGAATTGGATAATTGAAAGTTGACTTACCTAGCCGGTTGGGTTAGGTGTCATCACGACTAGTTGGATTTTGTGTCGTGACATTTTCCGACATCGGGACAATTGCTGGACTATTTGGACTGATCAACATGCTTTTAAAAATTACAATTCCGAAATGAAAAAAAAAAAAAGAGTATAGACAACTACTTCCCCTCAGCTAGTATTTCTTTTAGTAAGAAAACAGAGAAGACCTAATTAGAGTAGGAGTAGGACTTAGAAGTTACTTATTGTAATATTATGTTTGAATTGTGGTCTCTTAACTTGGTCGGTTAAGGATAATCTCATAGAAACTCAACTCATCAAACCTCTAACGTTAACTTTACTGCGAAGTCAAAAAATTACCATTTGAATTATGCAACTAAAATTCCTACGCACGCTAGACTTCATTTGCTCTAAAGATTACCAAAATGAGAATTAATTAATTGAGGGAAGAGAATAATTAAGGTGAAAATTAAGTGACAGAAAAGCAAACAATACCATAAAACACGTAATTAACCCATGTAACCACGTCTTAGCGAGAATTACTCGTACACTTCTTTATTAGTGGAGAACTGGAAATCTTACGTTCCATCTTAAACGAAACAATCCTAGATTCTAGAACGTCCTATTCAACCTTAACTGAGAAAACATCGGATGTTTTGCATCGGCGACTCAGAAGGGGATATAAACGATGACAAATGTTGTCAACAACACTCAAAATATCTCCCCTCCAGCTACTCCTGCTTCTGCTACTACTTATGCAGTCACTACTTCCACGGGAAGTAACCCGAGTAACATTACAAGGGTTGCTTCCCGAGGCGGTGGCGGCGGTGGAAGTGGCGCAAATGGTTCGCAAGCTTGCGCTGCGTGCAAGTATCAACGCAGAAGATGTGCGCCTGGATGTCCGTTAGCCCCTTATTTCCCAGCCGAAAGGCAGAAAGATTTTCTCAATGCCCACAAACTTTTCGGTGTTAGTAACATATTGAAGGTCCTAAAATATGTGCCTCCGTTTCAGAAAGACAACGCTATGAAAGCATTAATCTTTGAGGCTAATATTCGTGCAGACGACCCTGTTGGAGGGTGTCATCGAGTCATCCAGAATCTACATCGGCAAATTAATCTATATCAGGCACAATTACAACTTGTTTATCACCAAATTGTGCGGGTCCAAGAGGCTGCTATCCAAGAACAGCAAAATTTTAATACGATGGCTTCAGTTCGTGGAACTAATAGTACTTTAAATTTTGATATGTTGCCGCTGCATGGCCTTCATGGCTTCGACAGATCTAATTCAATTTCTCTTGAAGAAGCAGGATCAAACAGTCAAATAGTAAAAGGAAAAGGAGTCGAGAGATTCAATAGTGCTGAAGAATTTGAAGCTAAAACAATGATGACACATTCAGGCAAACAACCTTTGGTTGAATCTGAGCATATCAAGCCACATTTTGGAAGTATTCATAATTTTAAAGGCAAAGGAGTAACAACAGAATTAAGGTTTGTTAATTAGTTCTTCTTGTTATATAATTTTTTTACTGCACTCTAAAATGCAACCAAAGGAAACCTTAACTTACCAAGAGATTAGAACTAAAATCTTAATTAGATCTACTTTCATTTACGACAACTAAAATTTTGAGTTGAGCTTTTGATTAATCCTATTTGGTTTGAGGTTTGGTAATCATAACTATTGTACCTTTACCATTGTTTTGGCAATTGACTAAAATAGGTCACCCAAGAATAGGCATTTAAGAACTGGATTAAGAAGAGTAGTATTCAGTTGGTCGAAATAGATATCTTCTAGAAAAGAGCGCCAATATTTGAATTAAGGTTGTGAATTGCAATCTTTTGTTAATATTTGGCAATTAGCCAAGACACAAGAATGCTCTTGTGAAGAGCCAAATGTTCTTATTGTTGCAAGGTTCAATCCAGTCTGTTCACATCAATTTGGGTTCACTTCTATTCTGGTTATGCTATTACTAATTGCAACCCGCAACATCTATAGGGACGATCATTCTTCATTTATGTTGAGTTACTCGGCTTATTATTATTAGGATGGGACCTCCTCTTATCCCAGATGACTTGTGATTTATAACTCTAGGTTTCTTAGTCATGTAATGGAAATTCAGAATATAGTTTTAATCAAAGGCTTGTTGGAACCATATATATGTGGTTTTCTAGCTAATCGACTTACAAACTCTAGATGAGTGTCTACTTAGTCGTTACTGGAAAAATCATGTCAACTTACTTTTGTAAATGTGTTATTAGAAACGTAACTTATGAAAATACTGAAATGATTGATTGATTTCATACTAATGGACTTATATAAAACTTTGCATTTTTGCAGTGATGACAAAGTGGTGTCAAAAGCAACAATAAATTGAGGTCGGATGCTGCTTGGCTAGTTGAAAATTTTGAAGCATTTGTATAACCTTTGAAAATAAAGTGTATCTTCTTGGTTGTCAAATTGTCATATTTTTATGCATATAGACACACAGGATTTTCTTTTTTTGCGGCAGTTGTTACGACAGATTTTGTTCACTTCAATGTTTTATAGAATTTTTTAGATAGTCTTACCTTTCTTATATGTATCTTCTCATCTTTATGGTCACGAGATAATTTTTGACGTCCAAAAGACTCATTGAGAATTTTTGAAAGTATCTCCATTAAAAGAAAACAGAAATAACAACAACAACAACAACCCAGTATAATCCCACTAGTGGGGTCTGGGGAGGGTAGTGTGTACGCAGACCTTACCCCTACCCTGGGGTAGAGAGGCTGTTTCCAATAGACCCTCGGCATCCTTCCCTCCAAGAACTCCCCACCTTGCTCTTGGGGTGACTCGAACTCACAACCTCTTGGTTGGAAGTGGAGGGTGCTTACCATCAGAGCAACCCACCTTGTCTAGAAAACAGAAATAAGAATCAGCAAAATATATATTGGTTGTTGAGATGGGAGAGTTTTGGTGTCATGGCCCAAAATTCACCTAGTCGTGATGGCACCTAACCCAACCTGTTAATAAGTCAATTAACAACTATCCAATTCCAATAATATATAACTGACTCAAATGCACTCCTCAAGAACTGGTAGTACAAATCATTTGCTTCTAAGATTGAAAATTACAAAGCTGGTATGAAATACATACATTATATGTTCGAAATGTATATAAACCGATTCTTTTTTAATAAATCTAAGGCTACCATGAACAAGAGGCAACAATGACTGGAATGCAGGTACGTCTTCAGATCCAACTCCCGCCATGTACATCAGCATCAACATCCAAAATCGGCACGCAAGGGAAAGAAGTGTAGTATGAGTACAACCGACCCCATGTACTCAATAAGTTACAAACCTAATCTTAGGTTGAAAGTAGTGACGAGCTTGTACCAAAGTCAGAGTCCAACTCCATTAAATAACAACAGTTCATAACAACATAAAGCAAGTAATAAAAGAAGTAACTCAAAGATAAAATGCTCAACTTAAATCATGATTTTTGAAAAATAACTCTGCCTTTCAGGTGTATCAGGGAAAACTCAAGTCATTTACCGAAGTTACCAAATCATTATTCCATCTTACCACGCACGAACCCGGGAATGATCCCACGCCACCCTATTCCATGTAGGCCTGACAATACCATGTAATCGAAAATTACTAATTTAGCATTAGCCCGTTAACCTTGGAGTCCAATTTCTAACATCCAAAAAATTTCTTTTCAAGGCCCGAATCTCACATCTATACACTGTTTGATTCTTAATAAGTTGTATTAGGCCTTAGCCATAACCCCATATATAATCACTTAACATACTACATAACTTGCATGCTCGCAGCACCATTTTCGATTAGAGTAACTACTCCAAACTAACCCGGTAATAGTATTAAACCCCATATCAAGCCAAACCTCGCTGCAAAACCTTTGTACACTACTGATATTTAAAGAAACACACGGAATCTCATAACCACTTATTAGATCAACAAGTTATGGAGCTTTCTCGCCCCAACCAGAACCATAATTACTTTCTAAGCCGAGTTTCAATATTATCCTTCCGAATATACTGTAATCAACCGTGATAGTGCCCATTCTAGGTCCAATGACCATATATTACTAAACACAACTATCCCACTGACATGCTACACCAATACAATTCAAGCCACAACTGCGCAACCTTGTACCCAAAATAGAAGATGTCTCAAAGTAGAGAACCGTATTGCAAGTTAAAAAAGCACCACCACAACTACAATGCTATAAGCTCATTATATATAGTAGAACCAAGACACACGAATTTAATAAGAGTAACCAGCTCTTCTAGAGCTCACATTATCATCACTCGCACGGACAACTCACGTGCTATAGTATCAATATCTGAACCCGTACGGACAACTCACGTGCTAATAATATAATCTTCCTGGCATGGACACATGCCTCCAATCCAAGCATATCATACAGGAGCAATCAAATAAGTACACATGAACCATTGTAACTGATCACAACTCCAACACTCGAATGACTAACACATCTATCATGTACAATCTTCCCACTAGGAATACTTTCAAAATTCTTCTGTGCGATATAACAATAATTTAAATATCAGCAGTCTATCAACCAGGTGAGTACTACAATACCAATGAGTATTCCTAAATCAAAACACAATGCCCTTTTGAACTGCGCACCCTTCTCAGGGATTACCAGGCAATTATAACATTCATCTAAATATATAACACTAACCATTCTGTCCAGGATTCGTGACCTTCCCTTCAAGAATGAACTGCCACCTTATACATATAAATTTTAATCCCGCACCACACACCACATCTATCATGCTATCATGTGACAAGCACAAGAATCTCATTATCAACCTTGAGTTATGTCACGATCCAAAATCTCACCTGTCGTGATGGCACCTATCTCAATACTAGGCAAGTCAAAAATCTCAATAATCCACCATGTCTTTTAAATTTGAAAACAAAATAATTAAATTCAACGGAAGAAATCTCACAATTTCAAATATAACACTCCCAAAACCCGGGGTCACTGAGTACATGAGCATCTAAATGAATACAAAGTCTGACTGATAAACATCACTATCTGAAGTATAGAACAGTACAATAACTAAACAGGAAGGGAATCAAGTCTGCGGTCGTCAAGCAGCTACCTTGATACTCTCCAACAGAAATAACTTCGAATTCTAGCAGTCGTTGTATCCGGAAGCACCTGGATCTGCACACGAGGTGTAGAGTATAGTATGAGTACAACTAACTCAATAAGTAACAAGACTAATCTCTGGACTTAAAGAAATGATAAGCTCTGCAGGTACAGTCCAATAAAAATAATGGTACAGAAATGTAGGCATTCTTTCAAGTTCAACAGTTAAACTCAGTACAAGTGAAATAGATCAGTATTGTATGATATAAGGCATATGACATCTCAGTAGAAAGACCTCATGTAAATACTGGTCACAAATTATCCGGTCACTCGGTACTGTTTATGGCCAATCCAGCCCAGGGGTGTTCTAACCCGTATATATATGCACATCGACTGACAGTCAGTCACCCAATACCGTATAAGGCCAATCTAGCCCTGGGATAATTTACCCCTAAATATAAATGATACTGACAAAATCCATGTCCAAATAACTCATTACAATACAAATAAGTAAGGCAAGTCCATACCCTGGGAAAATCCATCCCATATATATATGCAGTAAGTAACTGAGAAGTCCATCCCGAATATCGATGATCATCTACACTAACTGGGGGTGTGTACAGACTCCGGAGGGGCTCATTCAGCCCAAGCGTAATACAAAGCCAATATGGCCTACTGCAGGCGGGCAGTCCCGATCCGTATAATAACAAGCCTATAAGGCTTGCTACAGGTGGGCATCCCCGATCTATAAAATAGTAAAGCCAATAAGGCCTGCTGAAGGCGGGCAGCCCGATCCAGTACAATAATAATGTATAAATCCATTCTGGCCTGCTGTAGGCGGGCAACCCCGATCCATTTAAATATAACATATATAAAGCCAAATGGCCTGCTGCGTTGCGCATCTCAATCCCATAAATATTGTCACAATGGACAATTATTACTGAGTGTGAAATGTATATTTTAGAATAATTAATTTAATAGCATCACGACCCCATGGGTCCTAAAATATAGGCACGTAGCCTAAACACGATCTTTATTACAAGCCCCAGCTCAATTCCTCTAACATGTGCCACATGTTCAGATAATAATATGATTCTTTAATCTTACTACTTCACAGAATTTATTCAAGACACGCTTTCTATGGTGCACGTCTACATGCTCGTCACCTATCGTGTGTGTCACCTTCAACAATTCATATAATACCAAACCAAATTCGGGGATTCATACCCTCAGAACTAAGTTTAGAAGTATTACTTACCTCAAAGTGTGAAATTCTTTACTCTGCTATGCCCTTGCCTCGTAAATCGGCCTCCGAATGCCTCGAATCTAGTCACAATTAATTCGTTTCGGTCAATAATATTCATTGGAATTAAGTCCATATGAAAATGCTAATTTTCCAAAAAATCTGAAATTTAGCTCAAAAATCGCTCGTGCAGCCCACATCTCGGAACCCGACAAAAGTTACAAAATCCGACAACTCATTCAATTACGAGTTCAACCATACTAATTTCACTCAAATCCGACTTCGAATCGACATTCAAATCTCAAAAATTCATTTTATGAAGTTTCTACAATTTTCCCCACATTTTCACCTTAAGGTACTAATTAGATGATGAAATCATTGATATATTCATGTATATTAACCAAATTCGAGTTAGAATCACTTGCTCATAGAATTTCTTGAAAATCCCACGAAAAATCGCCACAAACCGAGCTCCTCAGGTCCAAAATGTGAAATAATTCCCTAAACCCCATTTATAAAGTGGACCTCTGGCCTCCCACATCGCGGTCTGCGATATGTTGAGCGCGGCCGCGCCCCGGGTCCCGCGGTCGCAAAACAATGGTGCGGTCCGCGAAATTCTTGGGACTGCAATGCCATACTTTAGTATTTTGGCCATAACTTACTCTACAGATGTCCAAATGATGACTTCTTTACCTTTCTGGAAACTAGAAACAAAGGTCTACAAATTTTATTTTTGAATCATCTCAAAATCCTTTATATATCAAAAGATATAGGCTTCCGAAGTCGGATCCGCAGATCTGCAGAACTTCCAAGCGCGGTCGCAAAATTCTACCGCGGTCCGCGAAATTCCAAAATTCGGGTCCGCGCAATTCACACAACTGTAAACTACAATTTGAGCAGTGAATGGGGGAACGAGGTTATAATACTCAAAACGATCGGCCGGGTCATTACAAGTTACCAGCAATTTACATACCCGGTTAGTTAGAAACCTTCATCTTGCTTCCTTCTAGAAGGAAATCACAATACACAACATGTTCCTCACGTCGGTAGGACATATCCGGCTCAAACCATGGTAGAAACCATTAAGAACACTTTGAAATTCATTTGCACATAACCAAGCTATCAGAACTAAATTTCTCTAATTCGACCAAGCCACGCAGGTCATCAACCCAAGAATATTTCCACTAAAACATCCGTAGAGCCTCACTACTTCATAGGTACCCAAAGATCCGATCATACCATACTAGTCCAGCCTACTACCCAGCCGTCCTATTTTTCTCCGAGTTTCTTCTGAATTACCCTCAAATTGACACTTCTCCCTGTCAGAAGACTATGATCCTTGCCCTAAACTCACTACAAGACATCCTGACATAAAATTGCATCGCTCTAATGCCCATAAGGTACTGTATTCTTTTTAAGCACCCCCCATAAGTACTACAACCGAAACGTCAACTCTGAAAATACCCCTTGTGAATTTAAAATTGTTCTTCTTTTCTTTCTTATACTAAAATTTAGAATCTATAATCATACAAAATTACTGCAAGTCCCGACACCATCCAATATAAATAACCGATTCTAGCGATATACTAATTCGAAAAAATAATTCAATTGCCACATATACATTTTGACTCCATTAGAACCCTTTCGAAAGTCACCCACTATGCCCGAATCTAAATTGCACCGCCCAAACGGGCCGAAAGACACAAACCCCATTAGCACAACAGCCCCTAATGAAGTAACCCTGCCTTAGCATCACCAATCAAATTGATACTTCGTACGCACTATATCTTTCAAAATAATAATTTAATCATTTCATGATTTTTTATATTTTTATAAAGTACAATATAACCTGTATTCAGGAATTTTTTTACTCGAGTCATCCTTGATCTCAATCTCTGCAAGTCATACCCGATTCACATGTATGCCTCAACCGAAACCAGTACAACACATAATCATGAAATCAAATCGTCAATAGCAGAATCCCCCACTTGGCTCAAAGCCATAGAACAAAACATTCCATAACTCACAATATCCATACTCTATTACTGCCATAATACTGTAGTTAGTTCAACGAAAATTCTTCACAAGCTCAGGTAACACAAACCATAAAATACCTCAATTCATCTGCTAAGCTCGCCTTCATTCTCATAATAGTTAAGTCAACTTTATCAACCAGATACAAATCCAAATCTCAACCCATACGCTTCGTTGGTATAAAATAAACCCTCCACTCAACATTATAAGGAACACACCTACGTAATTACTCTGCAGGAGATAACCCACCTGTTTAGCCTCAAATTAGCATCTTGTTATAACCTTTCGCAGCCACAATTACCACGCAATCACTTAATCTTTCTGAGTCCAAACTCATTAATAAGATATGAGAATTTAATTTCTCCCACAATTTAACAACGTGAAACATCCTTCAATACACTCATAATTCGAGACTATATGTCACATCAAAACAGGAATCAGGTACCCAATAGCAAACTCTTGAGTCACAAGTAAAATTTATTTGTCTCATTCAACCCATCTGAACACATCCCGCATTCACATCATACTTATCATATAGTCATTCAACCGCTCATCGAGTCACAAATTTTACTCATAGGAATATTACCGAATGCATAAGTCCAATTGCATAGGTTCACGCAACTGAAGCTACCGAGCTTAAGCTGCGGTCTAACTCTGGCCTCAAGTCCTCCAGACTGGCCTATCAACAAAATACAGAATACTCATCTCGGACCTTGTTCATGGAATCACAAGCCAGCGATGCATATCTGATACTGAGCGTTCACACGTGCACACGAATGCGTGAAAGGAATTCAAAGAATTATGTTTCAAGCTGAATCAATTCTGCATGATAGAATACAAGAAAGTAAAATTTTTCCTAAGGGTTCGGCAGCCTCTCGAAGATAAGTACAGACGTCTCTGTACCGATCCGCAAGACTCCACTAAACATGCTCATGACTATGTAACCTAGAGCTCTCATACCAACTTGTCACGACCCAAAATATCACATGTCGTGATGGAGCCTATCTCAATACTAGCAAGCCGACAATCTCAATAAAATACCATATTTTTTAAATTTGAAAACATAATATTTAATTTCAACGGAAGAAATCTCACAAGTAAAAATATAAATACTCCCAAAACTCGGTGTCACTGAGTACATGAGCATCTAAATGAATACAAAGTCTGACTGATAAAAATCACTGTCTGAAATATAGAACCTTACAATAACTAAATAAGAAGGGAATCAAGTTTGCGGACGTCAAGCAGCTACCTTGATAGTCTCCAACAAAAATAACTCTGAAATCTAACAGCCGTCGTATCGGGGAGCACCTAGATCTGCACACGAGGTGTAGAGTGTAGTATGAGTACAACCAACTCAATAAGTAACAAGACTAACCTCTAGGCTGAAAGTAGTGACGAGCTCCACAGGTACAGTCCAGTATAAATAATGGTACAAAACTGTAGGTATGTTTTCAAGTTCAACAGTAAAACTCAGTACAGGTGAAATAGAGCATTGTTGCATGATATGATGAATATGACATCTCAGTGGAAAGACCTTATGTAATACTGGTCACAAATCATTCGGTCAGTCGGTACTGTTTATGTCCAATCCGGTCCAGGGATATTCCATCCCATATATATATATATATATATATATATATACACACACACATCGACTAACAGTCAGTCTCTCAGCATAATATAAGGCCAATCCAGCCCTAGGAAATTTATTCCCAAATGTAAATGATACGAACAAGATCCATGTCCACGTAAATTCATCACAATATAAATGTTTCGGGCAAGATCCATGCCCGGGGAAGATCCATCCCTCAATATGAATACTTCGCGCAAGATCCATGCCCAGGGAAGATCCATCCCTCAATATAAATGCTTCGGGCAAGATTCATGCCCATGGAAGATCCATCCCTCAATATAAATGCTTCGGGCAAGATTCATGCCCAGAAAAGATCCATCCCTCAATATAAATGCTTCGGGCAAGATTCATGCCCATGGAAGATCCATCCCTCAATATAAATCAACTGCGCTCACTGGGGGTGTGTGCAGACTCCGGAGGGGCTCCTTCAGCCCAAGCGCTATAAATCAACCACGCTTACTAGGTGTGTGTGCAGACTCTGGAGGGGCTCCTTCAGCCCAAGTGCTATATAAAGCCTATATGGCCTACTGCAGGCGGGTAGTCCCGATCCTTATAAAGCCTATAAGGTCTGCTGCAGGCGGGCAGCCCCGATCCATAAAATAGTAAAGCCTATAAGGCCTGCTGCAGGCGGGCAGTCCCGATCCATATAATAATAGTGTATAAAGCCATTATGGCCTGCTGTAGGTGGGCAACCCCATTCCATATAGAAACCATATATGTAAAGCCAATATGGCCTGCTGCGACGCGCAGCTCAACTCCATAAATATCCTCCCAATGGACGACTATGACTGAGTGTGAAATGTATGTTTTTGAAACAATCAATTCAACAGCAACACGACCCCATGTGTCCCAAAATAATGGCACGTAGCCTAAACATGATCTTTAATAAAAGCCTCAACTCAATTTCCTAAACACATGAAAAAATGTTCAGATAATAACATGCTTCTTTAATTTTACAACTTCACAGAATTTATTCAAGTTACAATTTCATTGATGCACGTCCACACACTCGTCAACTATCATGTGCGTCACCTCCAAATAATTCATACAACACAAATTCGGAGATTCATACCCTCAGTATCAAGTTTAGAAGTGTTACTTACATCAAATCGTGTAATTCTTTACTCCGCTAGGCCCTTGCCTCGTGAATTTATCTCCAAACGCCTTGAATCTAGATACAAATTATTCGATTCAGTCAATAACATTTATTGGAATTAATTTCATAAGAAAATACTATTTTTTCAAAAATATTTAAATTTTAACTCAAAAATCGCCTGTGGGACCCACGTCTCGGAACCCGATAAAAGTGACAAAATCCGAAAGCTCATTCAACCACGAGTCTAACCATACTAATTTTACCAAAATCCAACTTCAACTCGACCCTCGAATCTTCAAATTAAACCAAGAGGGTTTTCTAAATTTTTCAACTTACCCCAAACATCCATGCAAGAATCTCTCCAAATATCGCCTTCTACCGAGCTCCCAATTCCATTTTGTGTAATAAACTCAAAACTCCCGTTCTGGGACTTTTAATTCTGCCTAGATATGCCTTCATTGCGAATGCGGAAGGAGCGTCGCATTCGCGAAGCACAAACTCGACTGCCTAGAATTCATCTTATGTGATCGCGGACTCCTCTACGCGATCGCGAAGAACAACCAAATTGCCCCAAAATTTTTACCCTACGCGATCGCGAAGTGCTGCACTCTAAGGCCAATGCTATCGCGGACTTTCATACGCGATCGTGAAGAATTTAGCGCGCGGCCCCGGACTGCCCTATTTCTTCTACGCGAATGCGGCTTTAGCCACGCGTTCGCGAAACACAGTCTGTCCAAAACCACGCGATCGCGGTTGCCTTCACGCGATCGCATAGAAAAATCTCACCTCTGCCCAAACAAGCCTATGCGATCGCGGACCTTCTCACGCGATCGCATAGGAAACCAGTGATAGAAAACCAGCATTCTTCAGCTCGAATGCAAAGTCCAAAATTTATCTGTTAGCCGTCTGAAACTCACCCGAAGCCTCCGAGACCTCAACCAAATATACCAACAAGTCCTAAAACATGATACGAACTTAGTCGAAACCTCAAATCACCTCAAACAACGGTAAAACCACGAATCATACCATAATCCAAGCCTAATGAACTTTGAAATTTTACATCTTTACCAACGACGCCGGAACCTATCAAATCAAGTTCAATTGACCTCACATTTTGCACATAAGTCATAAATGACATAACGGAGGTATTCTAATTTTCAGAATCGAATTCCGACCCCGATATCAAAAAGTCAACCCCCTCTCCCGGTCAAACTTCCCAAAAATTTGACTTTTGTCATTTCAAGTCTAATTCTACTACGGACCTCCAAATAATTTTTCGGACGCGCTCCTAAGTCCAAAATCACCATACGGAGCTATTGGAATCATCAGAATTCAAATTCGAGGTCGTTTATACATAAGTCAACATCCGGTTAACTTTTTCAACTTTTGTTTTCAACTATGAGACTAAGTGTCTCATTTCACCCCGAAATCCTACCGGACCCGAACCAACTAACCCGGTAAGTTATAAAATATCTATAAAGCATAAATTGAGTAGTAAATGGAGGAACGGGATTATAATACTCAAACGACCGACCGGGTCATTACATTTGGTGGACGTTGTAAAAGTTTATTGGGGAAATTTTATATTTCAAAAATCATCTAAATCCTTGACGACCTTGATGTCAAAAATTATGCATCTTTAGAGATTTTGGGCAGGGCTGAGGAAAATCATTATAATTTTCACTGAAATATTTGTGTCCGCAAATTAAACCTTTTTATTATGGCCAAACCATTGATAATCAGCGCATGACCATCGAATTCGAAGAATTCAATCTATTATTCTCCTTTTTTGTGTGTTGCAGCGCCTTCGTTAAGAAAGCTCATCAAAGTCGTCATGGAAGCGAGTCTTCATAAGATAATTGTCATTGCATATGTGCCCTAATTTGAGTAATCTATGCATAATTAGGATGAAACTTGGATGAAACTAACAACTTGTTTGGATTGTTGTTATATGTCGTCTCATAATGTATCGTATTGTATTGTACTGTATTGTATTTTATTGTATTGTACTGTATTGTATTTTATTGTATTGTATTGTATTGTATTGTATTGTATTGTATTGTATTATTTGATGAATACAATGTTTGGATATAAATACAATGTTTGGATAAATTGTATCGTTTGCTGTCGTTTCATGATGTCACGCACCAACAATATGAAGAATAAACTTGCAACATTACTTAGAAAAAATAGAATACATAGTAAAATTATTATATAAAAAAGTAGGGTAAAGAGTAGATTATTATAAGGAAGTGCAATATGAGAGAAAAAATAAGCTAATGATGCCACCACACCAAATTTGTCGTTCCTTAATAACCATCCAAAAAAGTTATAAATGGAGGTTCGAACCGACTAAGAGCCCGTTTGGATGGGGTTGTTGTAAGTGACTTTTAAGCCAAAAGCCATAAGTTAAGAATTCTAGCTTTTGACTTATTTTTATCATTTTATCTTAAGTACAAGTGCTTAAAAATATTTTTTTACTTTATCCAAACACTACAAAATGACTTAAAAGCTATTTTAGCTTAAAAGCATTTAAAATAAGTCAATTCAAACGGGCTCTAAGTTGGCCTCGAAGGGACAAAGCCTTGTCAGCCCATAGTTGCCCAAGAAATATTATCCCCGTATATCTTTATATCCAAAAGGAAACCTTAGGTGCATCAATTGAGCGTTATGAAAAATATGTGCAAGTGATGGATTTACACTTAATCTCTTTTTGCCTTTTATTGAAATTATGCTGTGTTATTGTGGTAATTCCGTTTCGACCAAAAATTGCTGCAAAAGTTTTTGCAACAATTGGTGAAAAAAGGACTCATAAAATAACAAGGGAAAAGTGACCAAAACCAAACAAGAATGGACACTAAATCACTCTGCTTTGGCCACATTCTGCTGCAAATATATGGGAAATGGGAGACCAAAAATATTAGATGAAAAGAATATGCAATAAAATTTTATTTGATTGTAATTGCAACAAACAGATGAATAGCATATCCTGCATAATGTAGTGATTCTTTTGTGCTTGTTTGTCTATATATTGATGATATGTCATAAATAGAAACGACGGTGGAGTTAGCCTAAAGAGAAAAGTAAGTTGAAAAATCAGCAGTTTTTATTAAGTTGTTGATTTCTTCATAATTAGGATTTCAAACCAATACGCGCAGATTATCACTACAACCTACTACTCCTTTGTGATAATAAATGTGTTAAAAATATAAACTCAATCCTTTAATGTTGTGAATCAAGCTCACTCAATGAGGGCCTATGGGCTAGAAGTGGTGAATGAGACTGAGTCAGTAGGGTTATTGGACTGAGTAAAATATTGGAGAGTTTTATTTGAGATCCAGGCCTATTTAGAAAATGGTTAAAAAAGACTAGCAGTTAGAGAGAAGGGATTATGCGAATTGTTGAAGAAACGTTTGTTCCTCTCTTCCCCTTTCTGAGTCTAAGCTTCTCATCTCTCTTCTTCTATTTGTGTATCTTCTCCTATATTCTTACTTTCAGTATTTTCATTGTTAGCCTGCAAGTTGAGTGTTGGTTCGGCTATTAGTAATTGTAATAGTTCTTTTGTTCTTATCAATATACTTTGAGATTGTAGCATTTGTTACATTAGTGCTTTCATTCATCGGACTCCAATGGCGGTACTGGATCGATTCAGCGACAGCGGCAATCCGGAAATCTGCCTTTTTCGTGTCGAGCGGTACTTCACTTACCTTGATTTCGTCGAGAAGGATTGCTTACCTCTTCCTTCCTTTTACCTTGATGGTGAAGCTCTTACTTGATTCAATTGGTTGTTTCAGAACAAATAATTTTTCGATTGGATGCATTTTAAAGAGAAATTTTCTCAGCATTTTCGACAACGAACCGCCACATTTTCTGTGAGGCGTTTCATTGATTCCTCACATGTTAGAAGGCGGGCCATATGTTCGATAAATTGGCAGTGAAGTATGAAAATGTAGATTCCTTGACATTGATTACTGGAAGTAATACTAAGATAGTAAATCTTGAAGATGTAGAAACACCTCAAATTGCGAATGCAAATTCAATGGAGGTAGTGGATTTGGTTGTAACGATTCGACCTGTCGTTTTGAATATTTCAGCCTCGTTCCCCCATTTACTGCTCAATTTGTGCTTTAAAGTTGTTATGTTTTTTGCCGGGGTAATTGGTTCGGGTCTGGTGAGGGTTCGGAATGAATTAAGACACTTAGAATCAAAGATGAAAGCTTAAGTTGAAAAGGTTGACCTGATGATTGACTTATATTTAAACAATCCCGGAATAGAGTTTTGATGATTCCAACAGCTTTGCATGGTGATTTTGGTCTTAGGAGTGTGTCCGAAAAATTATTTTAAAGTTCGTAGTTAAATTAGGCTTGAAATGGCTAAAATAGAAATTTAAGTTGGAAGTTTGACCGGGGAGTTGACTTATTGATATCGGCGTCAGAATCCGATTCTGAAAATTTAAATAGGTCAGTTATGGCATTTATGACTTATGTGCAAAATTTGAGGTCAATCGAACTTGATTTGCTAGGTTTCGGCATCGAATGTAAAATATTTTGACGTCGGTTTTTCAAGATTAAGTGATATAACATTAAGGAAATGAGCTCCAAATTCTATTTTGGTTGAAGCATTAGATCCGTATTAAAATTTCGGAGTCATAGGAAAAAGAATCGTCGAATTCGGATATCGTATGAGAGAGTTATGCCCATTTCCGTGTCGGGAAAACTTTTCCGTCGTCGTCAGCGTCCAAGGTAGTGTGGGCAACTATCCCTGGCGCTGGTACTTTTGAAGTTCTGGAAACGGCGCCATAGGTAGCGCCCCACGCCACCTGTGGCGCCCGAACATTAAAATCCCTATAAACGGGGGTTGTTTTGCCATTTTGACGAAAACATAGTTGGGGAGCTCGATTTGAACGATTTTCAGAGGCAAATTTCACCACACAACTTGGGATAAGTGTTCTTGACTCCCTTGTGATTATATTCAATAAATTAATCTTCATTTTCGGCGTTAGGTTATTGCTTTTTCAAGAGAAATCGGAGGAATTTTCTACAATTCCATAAAACAAATTTTCGAGATTTGAACATCAATTTGGAGTCGGATTTGAGTAAAATTAGTATGGTTGGACTCATGATTAAATGGGCGCTCATATTTTGTAACTTTTGTCAAGTTCCGAGATGTGGGCCCCACTGTTATATTTTTAATTAATTTCGGATTTTTATTGTGAAATTTAGCATTTTCATATGGAATTGATTCATATACCTCGTGTTGATTGTATCGAATTATTTTGACTAAGATTAGACGCGTTCGGAGGCAGAATCACGAGGAAAAGGCTTATTGGAATAAAGAATTATTGGGATGAAGGTAAGTAATAGTTCTAAATTTGGTAGTGAGGGTACGAAACCCCGGATTCTGTGATATGTGTTTGGTTTTGAGGTGACACACATGCTAGGTGACGGGCGTGTGTGCGTGCACTGTAGGAATTGTGACTTGATAAATTCTATGGAACTGTGTGGTTGAATAATCTGCTGATATCCGAACATTTTTCACGTATTAGAGAAATCAATCTATAAATCATGTTTAAAACATGTTTTTACACTGTAGGGACCCATATAGGTCGTGTACTTGTTGAATTATCTTCTAAATTATTATTTTGCACTCAGTCACAGTTTTACTTGCACGTTTCATCTCAGTCTCTATTGTTCATTATTGATGCATCATGTCATTGATGTTTGGACTGCTTATCATAATTCCGAGAGCTCGAGAGACTAGAGAGGTTGATGACTGAGTGAGGTTGAGGGCTTGATTGTGAGGATATTTATGGGATCGGGCTGCACGCCGCAACATGTTTCACTGTTATATGCCAAAATTGGCTTGTTATAGCGCTTGGGCTGAAGGAGCCCCTCCAGAGTCTGTACACACTCCTAGTGAGCGTAGGTACCTACTGAGTGCTAGTGCCGAGTGCTGAGTAATTGAGAGGAATGAGTGACTGTGAGGAAAGAGTGATTGTGAGGTTGGAGTGAATGGGAGGACTGAATGACTGTTGATCTCTAAGGATGCATTGATTTCATTATTGTTACACTTCAGCGGTCATATATCACTATTTTTGGAAAAGTTTCTGAGAGATATTATCTTCTGTTCTAGTTGAAACTGATATGAAATTACTGTTTGGGTCTTAAATGTTGAACTTGAAAGCATGCCTATCTTCTTATGTTGGAAATTATTGTAATTGGACTTAGCTGTGAAGATCGTCACTACTTTCAGTTCTTTATTTAGTATTATTACTTACTGAGTTGATTGTACTCATACTACACCCTACACTTTGTGTGCAGATCCAGGTATTTTCGGACACAGTGGGTGTTGATTTCTTCGCACATTTGATTTTTCTGGAGATTCTGAGGCAGGTGTCGGTGTTTCGCAGACCTTGTCTCTCCTTCCATATCTTCTTATTTACTGTATTTGGTCTCACACTATTATAAACCGTATTTTCCAAACTTGTGATTTTAAATGTTCATGTACTCTGTGACATCCCGATAGTAGGGAATTCCGCGTTATGTTTTGGGTTTTCTATCCCGTTTATGAGAACTTTTGCTATTAAATATGTTTTAATTCATTCTCGTTAAAAGTGTTGGAAATATTCGTGAGAAGTCGGCTTTCCTAGTACCACGTTAGGTGCCATCACGACAGGGTCGTGACATTGGTACAGGAACCATTTGCCATTACTGAAGCTCATGTGCTCGGCGAAATTTCACATGCCGTAGTGAGCTCGACATTCATGATCTTAATGCTATTTTCCATGAGGGAGACAACATCTGTGACTACATCATCCAAGGTGTGCGACCATAGCTTCTATGCAAATGCTAACTTCCAAACCAAGGTACATATTGAGGTGTTAGATGATACCACCGGATCTAATACGGGGGAGGAAGAAAATTCACTAGATACTATTGTAGCTGGGGTATTTGACATTTTCTAGTTTTTACTAGTCACGGAATTGTGGTATCGAATGCGAGTATGAGATTTGATGTAATAGAGTTTCCATTTGATGATACCCTATGGTTTGGCATAATTCCATGGCTGAGTAATTATCTTACAGAAATTGGTGGGGCGAATCAAAATCAGATGTCGCTTTTTGGCTAACACAACTGAAATTGGGTTGATACTGGGCAAGAGCACAATCTTCCAGGATTCTTGTTGTCTAAATCCAAAGAGTGTGCTAGGGGGCAGAAAATACAGTGAGGGATTCAAGCATTGGCTGAAAATTACTCCAAGCAGTCACCGGATATTCGGGTCGATAAAGCTGCTGGACTCTTGTTTGCTTTGTTTGGTGTAGCTCATGAAGCAAGGCCTGCTTCATTGTATAGTATCTTTGATCCTAGTCCTTATCTTGATTATCCTAGATTTCCCATGTTAGCAGTCTTCATAATAGCACACAAATATGGTAACTGCATTTGTTCTAGTAATGATGCAAGGGATTCTAGCTTACCAACTAGTAGTTATGTGGACAAGGGTTTCGACACTGGCCAGGTATTTAAGGTTGCTTCATGTAGAGTTGATACGAGTGTTGAACATAATGGAAATTCCATAAAATCTTGTGCAATGTATATGCTACTGGGAGAATCTGTAGCAAATTCATTTATGTGTTCTGTTAATGATACTACTACTCAAATTGAGGAGCAATACATAATTAATCAGTTGAGGTCTTTTTCGAGTGGAAGGGCTCTTGAGCTAAGTGCGTTACACCATGCTTTAACTTTCACAATGGTGCTATGGATTAATGAAACTATTACCATCGAAGACGCACCTCTAGAGTTTGTTGTTGCATTCACAAAGAAGCCTTCATTAGGGATTAATTCTACATTCTCTATTCCATGTGACCTGGTCATGTTTGATATTCACGAAGTTCTAGTTGGTTGTTACCAATTTCTTGCTGGACAGTCTAAACTACCATGCCCTCAACTTGGACTTGGGCTTGCTCAATACTTAGAAGTGATACCTTGTTTGCTTTCAGCTTACAATCATGATCAGCTTTTACACAGAGGTAAATTTGATCCCATATATATGAACTTGTTCATGCGAAATTTCTATTATCTTTGCTCCGCTTTCCACCTGATGAATCTGGATTAAACTTTCCATTTGACCCCGGTTTTAGTTTTTTTACCACATTTTATGGCGCTACAAGAAATATTGCATTCTGGACTGCGTCTGGCACGAGTTCTACCAAGTTCATGCCATCAGATGTGTGGAATCTTCTTCAAATACGACTCTGCGACATCACTATTTGGTCTGTTGTCATATTTGGTTCTATTTTGGATGGTGTTTTTTCTTCTACTGTTGAATTTCTTGCTGACACGAGACAAAAAGGGGGCTGCATTGTTATAGGTTTGGATATAAATTCTCTATTTGGCGTCTTAACTGTAGTTTTACAACTTGTGAGCAGACAGTTGTTCGACACAGAGAATGCATTACTCAAGATCGTATGTGCACTTGCTGAAACTTCAGTTTATCACACTGCACTAGTACATGTTGTTTCTGCTATTCCTTTGGCGCTGACTTGTGTAGAGCGTGCTACCATCGTTTTCGCGCTTAACAACTCAATCCCGAACAACAACCTTGGTCAAGTTGCTAGGACAAGGATCATGGAATTTAGGGAGGTACTTGGTGCAGGTGCCGATGTTGAACAATTTGTGTTGGAATCTCATGCTGGTGGTTCTTTCACGGTTACAAGGAATGGATTTGGTGACAACCTTGGCAGGGGCACAAAAATTGCAGTAATTAAGTCAACAGTTAAACAACAGGAAAGTGTAGCAAATTTTGTTGACATCTTTGCCAATTATGATGCATTTATGGTGGCACAGTTGCATATGCAGGAAGGCACCAATTGCATTTTCTCACAAATATACAAAAGGGCGTTGGACTTGGATGCTGCCACGGTGAAAGTTACATTTTCCGTGTTAGCGAAGTATACTTTACAATACACTTTACAAGGGAGTACTTAGCAACTATTTTGGAAATGGAAATGGGCCAAAACTACCCTCGGGCTATTCGATTTGGTACAAATATGTCATTCATTCATCTATTGAGCCAAAAATGCCTCCACCGTTATCTTTTTGGCTCACTTTATGCCCCTATGACTAACGGTCAATGTCAAATTAAAAAAAAATTATTTAAATTACATGTGAAAAATTTGTATTGATCCAATTTTAAACTATGATCCCAATTAAATAAACCCACCCTTAACCCTTTTTTACCCGACCCCAAAATCCGACACACCTAAAAAAAATGGCCAAACTCTTTATTGTTAAAAATATTAACTTCTCCATCTTTTCAACTCCACCATCACCATAGCTGCCACCCCCCTCCCCCCTCCTCCATAACAACCACGCTACCATCACAACCATGATTCTCACGTTTGCTCCATTCCTCCATTTTCAAACAATAACAACGAGAATATTATGCTAATCGAACGGGTCCGATTAGAAAATCTTTAATTCTTTTCTATTGGATATCCTTTTTTTGTTGTAAAATTAGGATTTTGTTCAAGGGGAAGTACCTAGACCATAAAAATATTATTTTCTACAATAAATTATCATTTGGGTCTAACAACTTATTAAGAGTTTGCAAAAATTACAAATATTGTGAAGAAAGAACTGGACTATTCCGGAATTTAAAACCCATGAATTCATAATGGGTTCTTTTATTATCTCATGTGATGAGAAAGAAAAAAAGATTCAACATTGTAAGTGACATTTGAATGTGAAAATTAGGTTTTTTGACGAACATTTCGAAAAATGACAGCTCCAATGGTAAATGTAAAATGAAGATAGATGATAAAAATATGAAAAAGGAGCAAAACTACCTCTAGACTAAAAATGTGGAGGCATCGTGGTTGCTATGAAGGAAAGGGGATGGTGGTAGAATTGGAAAGATAGGGAAGTTAATTTTTTTGACAATCAAGAGTTTAGCCATTTTTTAAGACGGGTCGGATTTTTGGTTAGGTAAAAAAATGGGTTAAGGGTGGGTTTATTTAATTAATGGTCATGGTTTAAATTGGAACTAATAAAAAGTTGTCACGTATAATTTAAGTAAACCTTTTTTTATTTGGCATTGATTATTAGTCATAAAGGCATAAGTGAGCCCGAAAGATAACGATGGGGGCATTTTTGACTCAAAAGATAGACGGATGGCATATTTGTACTAAATCGAATAGCCCGCGGGCAGTTATGACCCTTTTCCGTTTTGGAAATGAACCGCCACATCTTTTATAATGACATGGCTTCTGTGAAAGCAATTTAAGTCAGCCCAATAATCCTTACTGACTTAGTCTCATTCACCACTTCTAGTCCATAGGCCCTAGCTGAGTGAGCTTGATTCACAACATTTAACTTGTTAAAAGTATATATAATAGTAACACTGTGCATCCATCCATACTTTTGGCTTATGTATGTTTAAATCATGATAATTTGTTATGATCCCATATTAGATTAAACAAGTATAATTGATTGGGAAGTTACAACCTTTATACTCTCAAGTCACTCAAGATTAAAGCACTCAACATGGCAGGATAATACAATGAAAGAAGACAGTTTGATACAATGGTGTTCCTCTTCAGTACTGATTTTCTATAATATTATTGAGTATTTGAGGAACATGGCTCTTCTTCACACGATCATCAATGGCTGATGCGCGTATATATAATAGTAAGGCGGGCCCGTACT
This sequence comes from Nicotiana otophora, assembly GCA_000715115.1. Lineage (NCBI taxonomy): Eukaryota > Viridiplantae > Streptophyta > Magnoliopsida > Solanales > Solanaceae > Nicotiana > Nicotiana otophora. The sequence goes on from AWOL01S0033004.1 coordinate 80,901, forward strand.
ACAAATACCTGCCAGTACCGAGAAGAAGCTAAACAAATTAAGGAGTAATTCCTTTGGAAAGGCAATCAGGACAATAAGATAGTGCAGCCTAATGAGAATATGAGATGGGAAACACCAATGTAGAGCAAAAGATAAGGCGTCCTTGTAGTAATAAGGGAACACAGTAGGAGTCTCCAATTTAAATAGCTTTAGAGTGGTAGAGAAGACTTATTGAAAAGAGTGATCATAAGTAGATATGGTAAAGGAAATGGCTGGTGCACTTAACTAGCCAGTTAGTCCAACTCTGTTTAGAGACATATTGGAAGCCCATGGGAAGAATTTGACACGACCCAATTTCTCCCTCCGTGAACTGTCGTGACAGCACCTAATCTCTACGACTAGGTAAGCCTAATTATTGCGGAAATGAAATGAAAACACAAAGATAACAGCTAACAGATAAAGTGAATAAGCAGAACCAGTGCCACTCGGCATATACAATATTCACTTTTTCCCCAAAACCTAGAATGTTGTAAGTCATAAGCTACTAAGAAGTCTTAACCGTTCTATACATCATTTCTATAGAAAAAAGGAAAAACGGACATAGGGGGATAGAGGGGGACTCCGAGGATCTGCGGGAGCGAGCAGATGTACCTTGAAGTCTCCAATAAGCAGCAGCGACTGCAACTAGTGACGAGGCTGGTAAGATGAATCTGGATCTGCACACGAAAAATATGTGCAGGAAAGGGCGTGAGTACACTACAACGGTACCTAGTAAGTGCCAAGCCTAACCTTGGTCGAGTAGTGACGAGATCAGGTCAGGGCCCTACAGGTATAAATATAATGAAATAAGATAGAATGAAATATAGCAGTAAAAAAAAATACAGACATCTAACAGGAATAGAATCAATGACAGACAATAGCTCAGAACACAGTGATAACAACAGGGAATCTCCCGAGATACCGTCTCGTAGTCCCAAACGTAAATATGCAGGGGGATCTCCCGGAATACTGTTCTGTAGTCCCAAAATAAATATGCAAAAACAGGGGGATCTCCCGGAATATCGTTCCGTAGTCCCAAAGTAAATATGCAGTACATGGGGATCTCCCGTAATACCGTTCCGTAGTCCCAAAGTAAATATGCAGCGCAACCAACCGAAATAACAATTACAGCAAGAAATCCTACAGTTTAGACTAAGTTCAAGTCAAGGAAAGCAAGTAATTTCAATAAACATGCTGTACAGAGTTCAAATAGGCAGTTAAATAAGTAGGCCTGCTATTCTAGTCTAAACAGGATAGTTACATATGCTAGTGTGTTTCAAATAAAGAGAAAACAAGTTATGACTTAGAGAAAACGGAGTTTTACAACAAATAGCCTGTGTACGTACTCGTCACCTCACGTATCAAACAGTACCAAATCCTAAGGGGAGTTTCCCCACACAAGGTTAGGCAAGCCACTTACCTCGAACCAAGCTCAAATCAAATCCGAAATCACGCTCTTGCCACGAGTATCCAACTCCGAGTGGCCCAAATCTAATCAAATCAATTACATAACGTAAATATAGCTACAAGTAACTAGTCTAGCTAATGAAATCAAAGCTAAGGCAAGAAAATAGAAAAACGCCCAAAAAGCATCCCCGGGCCCACGTCTCAGAATCGGGTAAAAATCATAAATTATGAACACCCATTCACTCACGAGTCTAACCATACCAAATTCACTCAAATACGATACCAAAATCTCGATCAAAATCCCAAAATTCGGCCTAAGAACTTTTATCAATTTTCCCCAATTTCCACCCCAAATCCGAAATTAAATGATAAAATCAAGCATAGATTAGTGGGATTTAATCATAAAAGAGTTAGGAATCATTACCCAATATCTTCCTCCGAAAATCTCTCCAAATTTCGCCTTATACCGAGCTCTCAATCAAATTTTGTGATATGAACTTAAACCCTCATTTTTGAACTTTAAATTCTGCCCAGTGGTTCCTTAATCGCGATTGCGGAAAAGGCCTTGCGATCGCGAAGAACAACTTCGCTCCCTCGGAAATTTAATCTCGTGAACGGGTAACACCCCACGCAAATGCGATGCACTAGCTACTCACACTTACGCGATCGTGATTGTCCTCACGCGACTGCAAAGAGTAACACTCAATCTCCACTGCTGCCTCACTTCTTCTTCGCGAACGCGGCCTAGCCCACGCGTTCGCGGTGCACTGCCTGATAACCTTATGCGATCACGTCTTCATCTTCGCAAACGCGAAGTGCAATTTTAGCTGACCTCTCAGATAACCTACGCGATCGCGAGATCTCCCTCGCGAACGCGATGAAGAAAAAATGTCTGCAATAATACCAGAAAATCTGCCAACTCTCTAAGTCAAAAAATGACCCGTTGAGCATCTGAAACACGCCCGAGGCCCCCAGGGCCTCAACCAAACATACCAACCAATCCTAAAACACCATACGAACTTAGTCGAGCCTTCAAATCACGTCAAACAATATCAAAAACACCGATTATGCACGGATTCAAGCCTAATGAACTTTGAAATTTTTAAATTCTACCAACAATATCGAAATGTACCAAATCTCATCCGAATGATCTCAAATTTTACACACAGGTCATATTCAACAATACAGACCTACTCTAACTTCCGAATCGGAATCCGACCCCGATATTAAAATTTCCACTGCCGGTTCAAATCTCCAAAAATTCGACTTTCGCCATTTTAAGCCTAAATAAGCTACGGACCTCCAAAACACAATTCGGACACGCTCCTAAGTCCAAAATCACCCAACGGAGCTAACGGAACCAACGAAATTCCATTACAGAGTCGTCTTCACACAGTTTCGGACACGATCAAAATCCTAAGACTTAAGCTTTCGTTTAGGGACTAAGTATTCCAAATCACTCCAAAAACCAAAACGAGACCTCCCGCCAGGTCACAATAGCAGAAATAGATATGGGAGAAATAGTTAATAAGGGATCGGGGTTATAACTCTAAAAACGATCGGCCGGGCCGTTACAGAATTCTCGGACCAGGTGATGGATAAAGAGTAAGAAAATGTGGTAAAAGAAGATCAATAAACGGATAGACAATACCAGCCTGACCTATATGTGAAGGAAATCACTAGTGCAGAATATCTAAGTGCTGGGAATTGGATTTTCCAGTTTAAAGGAGAATCAATTCGTAGGGTCAATGCACTGGTTAGTTTTTGGTAAGGTCATGTTATAGCTTACTACTGCAAAGAGAGACAGGTTGGGAAAATGGGTTTGTCCATGAGAAAAACAAATTAAAAGCACCACCAAAAGTAGCTTGCTTTGGATGGAATGCACTACACAATGCAGAATATTTTGCAGAAAAGGAAAAAGCAGAATCAGTCAGTAGCATTATTTGCAGTGCAGATACATATGGTAAGGTTGGTGCATGTTCCTAAAGCACTGTGGATGCACTGCTGATATAAGTTGCTCGGACATGGGTGCATGTGTCCGACAAGGTGTGCAGACCTAGAGGTAGGATCATTCGAGATGTAAGTTGTAAGATTCGGTAATACGGCTCCTAGTACGGATACGGGTGCGGAGATCCGGCTAACAGTAAAATTAAAAATAAATCTCTAAATTATGAGAAATTTTGCGAAATACTTACGTATAGCTTGTAAAGTGTGGGTTTTGTTTTTATTCTCAAGTTGTATATAAGTAAAAGATTTATTTCCTAGATACTATATGCTATTTTCTTCAAATTTACCCTAGTTTTGGTTCTGATTTCAAGAACCAAATTGTATCTCGCCTCGAATTTTTCCGTTCATCGTGGTCAAAGTACCCAAAATTATTTGACCAGATCCGGTATAGATCCCATAACCACACTCATAGTAGTACCGTGTCGGCACGGGTGCGACACCTAAACTGTCGTGTCGGAGTAACTTAGCTGTGATGATGTGAAGGGAACGAAATCAAGTAGTAGATAGCTGCCAGCAGTAGAAATTGAGGAACAGAGGAGTTCAATAATGCAAGAAAAAGCTCAACTGAATGTTGGTATGCTAGAATCCCGTATTTTAGTCATAGTTTGCACTCCAATTACTATATTTTACTTGTATTTGAGCTTAAATGTTAGTGTATTGCACTTATTATGTGTTTTGTGCCTTGTAGGAAGTGATTCTGAGCTATTAAGATAATGTGGAGCTAATTTGAACAAGTTGAAACTTTAAAATCTGAGTAAAAGCCCAAAAAATTAAGTTGAGATCACGTTCGGGGATCGAGGACCAAATCTGGATGTCAAAAAATGAGAAAACAAAATTATACTGAGAAAATCCTTACTAATGTGGCGCATGGGGCATCGCGCCAGGGTATTTTCGCGGTCCAATTGTCCCAAATCGGCTTGAAAAAGGTAGTTTCGTCCAGCTCGTTCCTACATGGTATAAATACACCAAAAATATAAATTTTATAGGACTTTTGACCTTGGAAGCTTGAGGAGATCATTGGAGGCTACAAGACACGAAATTTCATCATCTTTCCATCAATTCAATATGAGAGTTTGGATTGTAACGTTAGATTGATGCTTTCTTAATCTTTAACTCTTTTGTGATGACTTACTCCATAATTATGGAATAGTTTACCTTAAGGTTTGACATGATTTGGTGACTTGGTTGTTGCTTATGGATTTGATTAATATTTAATTACTTGAATTTATTGGAGGAGCTTTAACACTAGTTGTGATTTTATTCATTATCTTGTTTAATCGGAAGATGAGCATAATATTGAATATTGTTGTAATGCATGCCTTAATTTATTTGGTACTTCTTTAAAGTAATCAAAAGAGCTTTGTGATCTACCTGTTAAATTAAGATTGAGAAATATTCGAGCGAAGTTTCTCCTAGACCATTCTTACCAATAGATTCTTGCAAGTTTCACCGCACTCCACATTAATTTATTTGAAAGATTTAGATTTAATCGAGAGAGGAGTATGAATCGGAAGCATAAGCTAATCACCTATTAAATTTGTGAGAATCGATAAAACCTCAAGAGTGAGATATAACAGTATTATATCCAGAACAACAAGCTTGCACCTATCATGTCAACCGTTTATTCCTTACATTGATAAGAACCCGACTTTGATAACCTCTAGTTTGTTGCAGTCAATTATCAATTGCTTTACTTTAGTAGTTAATTGTAATTCATAATCATTCTAAATCAAGTTTTGACCTTCCTGAATAGCAGTTAGACTAGAAATTATTTGAGCATGTTTAAATCCAATCTTTGTGGAGAAGATAATCATACTATACTATCTGACTAGCGAGTATAAATTTCGTATTGTGTTTTGCGCTCGTCACTAAATAAAGCAAATAACAGTAAATATTCTTATTGAATAGTTCTGCAATGTAACATATGCAAGTATTGTTACCAGTTTATCCCGGGCAGCAAAATATCAGGCATATGAAATTATCAGAAAAAATATTTTACATGTATATATCGGTAGATAATGGTCCTTCGTGTGTACGGTCAAACCTTTCTGTAACAATATTATTTGTGCCAATACTTTTAGGCTTTTGCAGTTAATGGCTGTTATACACATATAGCATTTGATGTTTAAACATTTTCTCGGTGTCATAGACAAAGGTTATCAAACAATGACTTATCTTTTCTTTTTTATTGTTACATATAAAAGATAAAAAATTATTCAAATTTAAAATCTCAAAGATATACGTATTTCACTAATTAAATATTAAAAAAAGCTAACACATTATTAATAAATTCATAACTAAATATATAAAGATTTAAACTGTAAGGCACACATTTTAAAATTACTAGAAAATTAAATTTTTTCAAGATTCACTCTGGAAAATATACGTGCAAATCTTCGATTGTATGACCAGATCTTCAAATACTAGACATTGTACATAATAAAATCTTTTGTGCAATGGAATGAAAATATACAAGTATATCTTTAATTGAATTAAATAAACTCTTTCATTATGGAAATATGTACTAACATGATATTTTTTATTATAAGTAGTGCATTAAAGTTTTTAAAAATCTTATCAAATGAAAATCTCTGGGCTTATTATTGAAATAAAAAAAAAATAGGTTCACATATTTCAACTAAAAAGAAAATAGGTTCACACAAATTGAAACAGAGGAAGCAGGTAATTAAGCTTCACTCCAGTAAACTCCGAGGAGTCAACGGAACTTGCTCCATTAACATCCAAAAAAATTGCTGAATCTCCCAAAGTGTTAATCTCTTTCAATTGACCTTAGACTACATCTAGTTCATATACTTCAAATTCAAAAGTCTTTGGACCATCTCCTCGATTCTCCCGAGGCGGTTCATTTCGAGTTCGTCTACGATGGGCAAATCGGTTAACAACTAAAAGTTTATTGCATACCTCAACTAGGTAGAAGTTGATTGAATACGTACGCTCGCGAAACAGATTCAAATTATCGTAAAGCCAAAACAAGCGTGATTCTACAATTGGTTGAGGAATACTAGGCCCTCGAACATCAAAAACACAAACTTTCCTCTTATGGAAAACACTCTTTAACACAATAATTGTAATGACCGAACCGATCATTTTGACTTTTAGAACTCTGTTTTCCTAAATAAAACTCCTTGTATGTACTTTTATTAATTTACGATTTACGGGGATGGTTGGTTCATAATTTGGAAGTGATCGGGTTGAAATCGGAACAATTGGTTCCTTAGTTTGGCTTTATAAGGCCAAGTTTGACTTCTGTCAATATTTTGAGAAAACAACCCCAGAATCGGGATTTGACGGTTCCAATAGGTTCGTATGATGATTTCGGACTTGGGCGTATGTTCGAAACGGGTTTTGGATAACCCGGGAGCATTTTAGCGCTTAATAGTGAAAATCAACTATTTGAAGGTTTAAAGTTCTTTAAATTTGGTTTGGAGTAGGTTTTGGAGTAATCGAGGTCCGTTTGAAATTTTGAGTTTAGGAATAGTTCCGTATGGTGATTTAAGACTTGCACGCAAAATTTGATGTCATTCCGAGTAGTATAAGTATGTTTCGCGCGTTCGTAGTAAGTTTTTGAAGAATTTAAAATTTCTAAATTGAATCAATTTGGTTTGAGGTATGATTCTTAGTTTTGATATTGTTTTACGAGTTCTGAGTGTTCAAGAAAGTTCGTTTTATGATTTTAAACTTGTTGGTATGTTCGGGTGGGGCCCCGGGGGCCCCGAGTGTTAACCAGACGAGGCTCGGACCAATTTTGGAATTTGGAGGAAGAACTGAAGTTTTCTGCTTCTCGTACGTTCGCACATGCGCTTGGACATCCGCAATTGCGACCCTCGCAGATGCGAGTTTTGTTCGCAGAAGCGGAGAGGGAAAGGGAGGCCATCGACTGCAGATGCGGAATCTTGGCGCACATGCGAACGCGCAGGTACGAGGCAGGGTGCGCAGATGCAAAGTTGGTCCAGGCGAGTGAAACTCGCACCTGCGAGAAACTTCCGCAGGTGCAAAGCCGCAGTGCGGTCACTCCTTCGCAGGTGCGAAAAACCTGCATGGACAGAACCTTAAAAACGGACGAAGCTTAGTCCATTTTTGCCCGTTTTTCTTCCATGTTTGGGCGATTTTAGAGCTTTGTGAGAGGGGATTTTAACTAACAACTTGAAGGTAAGTTAATTCTACACACCTTGAGTTAAATACATAGATTATGGGTAGATTATAACCGGTAAATCTTAGAAGTCAATGATTTAGATGAAAAACCTAGATTTGTATAAAAATGAGATTTTAATGACTAAAATGGTTATGGAATTGGATAGAAATTATATATTTGAGTTCTTGAGATTATGGGTAACATTTTTATCCGAAAAGTTTTGTAATCCGGGCATGTGGGCCCGGGATGAATTTTAGGAATTTTACCATTTTGGATAGATGCTCATACACTTGTAACACCAGATCTTGGCACACACACTAGTAGAATGTTTGAATTTAAATTTTGTTCTTGATTGTTTTAATTTACTAAATTCCTGCAAGTAAGAAGAGTTTAATTACTCAATTAATTTTAAAAAGAACTGAATGTGGGTTTAAATTACTAGTTGGCTTTCCTAGCTGTAGTGTTGGGCGCCATCATGACCTATAGGTGAAATGGGGTCGTGACAACATGGTATCGGAGCACTAGGTTCACGTAGGTCTCACAAGTTATGAGCAGGCCTAATAGATTCTTGAGGATCGGTACGGAGACGTCTGTACTTATCTTCGAGAGGCTATAGGGTGTTAGGAAACTACCTTTCTTCATCTTCCATCGTGCAATTGATGTAGTACTAAATATCTTTCTCTTATTCTCTCACAGATGGTGAGAACGCGCTCTAATGAGGTTCTAGACTAGGGAAGAGCTAATCCCCTAGTTGCTAGAGGCCAAGGGAGGGCTCCAACTCATGGTAGGGGGTGAGGACGTCCCAGGACTATTCCAGTTATGCCGCTAGTGGATCCAGCAGAGAATCCCATTATTGAGAAACAGAGTGAGGTGCTTGCGGCAGAGCCAGCTCCGGTGGATTTCACATCTGCACCGGGATTTCAGGATGTCATGGGTCGGATACTGCGGTTCATGGACACTATGACCCAAGCCAGTTTATTTTCGGCAGACCCAGTCATATCTCAAGCGGGACTCTGACCGCACAGGCCCATGGGTAGAAAACTGTGGTATATCAGACCTAGGGTGCACTACCCGTGGGTGGAGCCCAGCCAGTTGCAGCAGCTATACCTGAGCCCAGGCCAGCTGCAGCCGCTGATCCGCAAAAACTATTGGACAGATGGACTAGACTACATCCTCCTATCTTTGGAGGTGAGCGGCATGAGGATCCCCAGGATTTTATTGATCGGTGCAGGGATAGACTGTACAACATGATGATATTGGATTCTCATGGGGTTGACTTTGCTACTTTTCAGCTAGAGGGTAGAACCAGCAGATGGTCCTCCCATGACTTGGGACAGGTTCACCCGTATCTTCTTGGACAGGTATATTCTACCCTCCCAGAGGGAAGAGTTACGGTTTCAATTTGAGCAGCTCCAGTAGGGTCAGATGTCAGTGACCGATTATGAGGTGAGGTTCTCTGAGTTATCTCGCCATGCACTTATGATACTCCCTACTGAGGCAGAGAGAGTGCGAAGGTTTGTTGCGGGTTTACATACTGGTATTCAGGACACTATGGCTCGAGAGCTTAAGATGGGTACTTCTTATGATCTAGTCATGGAGATAGCCCAGAAGATTAAGGGTGTGCGTCAGCGAAGCCGAGAGAAGGTTATGAGAGATAAGCGGTTTAGATATTCTGGAGAGTTCAGAGGTGCTCCGTCTGGGGGTAGAGGTCGGTTCGTGAGAGGGCAGTCCATCAGGCCCCCATATCCAGTACCACCGCCTCCTCGGAGTGCTCCAGTGCGACCTTATTTCAGTGCTATACCCAAGAATTCTTATCGCCCACCAGCTATTCAGGGTTCTTCCTGTGGGTATTCAGGTCACCGGGGCCAGATTCTTAGTCAACAACCCATTGTACCTAAGAGTTGTTACAAGTGTTGGGATCCTAGTCACATACGGAGATTCTGCCCCAGGCTTCGGAGTAGACCAGTGCAGCAGGGTCAGCAGTTTATAATTACCGCACAAGTTGCTCCACCAGTCGTCCGACCACCAAGAGGTGGAGGACATGTGGGTAGGGGCCGTCCTAGAGGTGGAGGTCAGCCAAGCGGAGGCCAGCCAGTTGGCGCTCCAGCTCGGTTCTATGCTTTTCCGGCCAGACCAAATACAGAGGCCTCAGATGCCGTGATTACTGGTATTATTTCTGTTTGCGACAAAGATGCCTCCATATTATTTGATCCAGGATCTACATATTCCTATGTGTCATCTCTATTTGTTCAATCTCTGGGTGTTTCCCGTGAATCCTTGAGTACTCATATTTATGTGTCCACTCCTGCGGGCGATTCTATTGTTGTGAATCGGATCTACCGGTCCTGTATTATTACATTTTGTGGTTATGAAACAAGAGCAGATCTCTTATTGCTTGAGATTACCGATTTTGAAATTATCCTGGGCATGGACTGGTTATCTCCATATCATGCCATCCTAGATTGCCATGCCAAGACTGTTACCTTGGTTATACCAGAATTTCCTAGTTTAGAGTGGAAGGGTTCGTCTGTTAGTGCATCTAATCGAGTTATTTCTTTTATGAAGGCTCAACACATGGTTGAGAAGGTATTTTTAGCTTATCTAGTTGCAGAGACTCTGACTATTGATTCAGTGCCTGTAGTTCGGGAGTTCTCCGATGTTTTTCTTTCAGATCTTCCAGGCATGTCACCTGATCGTTATATTGATTTCTGTATTGATTTGGCTCCAGATACCCAGCCTATATCTATCCCACCGTATCGTATGGATCCGAAATAATTTAAAGAACAGCTTGAGGAGTTACTAGCCAAAGGGTTCGTCAGACCGAGTGTATCGCCTTGGGGTGCACCGGTATTATTTATGAAGAAGAAGAAGGATGGAACGATGCGAATGTGTATTGATTATCGTCAATTGAACAAAGTCACTATTAAGAACAAGTACCTGTTGTCGTGTATTGATGATCTATTTGACCAGTTACAGGGTTCTAGGGTGTTCTCTAAGATCGACTTGAGGTCGGGGTACCATCAGTTGAAGATTCGGGATTCGGATGTTCCGAAGACTGCTTTCCGGACTAGATATGATCATTATGAGTTTCTGGTAATGTCCTTCGGTTTAACTAACGTCCCGGAAGCGTTTATGGATTTGATGAATAGGGTATTCAGGTCATATATTGATTCGTTTGTCATTGTCTTCATTGATGATATTTTGATTTACTCGCACAATAAGGAAGAGCACGAGCAGCATATGAGAGTAGTGCTTCAGACGTTGCGGGAACAAAAGTTATATGCTAAGTTCTCTAAATGTGAGTTTTGGCTAGAGTCCGTAGCATTTTTGGGGCATATTGTATCAGGCAAGGGCATTAAGGTTGATCCCAAAAAGATTGAGGCAGTTCAAAATTGGCATCGTCCCACTCCGACAACTGAGATCAGGAGTTTCCTATATTTAACAGGTTATTATTGTCGGTTCGTGGAAGGTTTTTCATCTATTGCAGCACCTTTGACCAAATTGTCACGACACAAAAACCCACTAGTCGTGATGGCACCTAACCCAACCCGTTAGGTAAGCCAATTTCCAACTATCCAATTCCAATGAAATTAATTAAAAAAATATCTAAAATCGATACATCTTCCCAAGAACTGGTAGTACAAATCATGAGCTTCGAAGAATAGAGTATACAAGGCGAAAATGAAATAAATACATAGTCTGTTTGAATAATACATAAATAGAGCTTTTATCAATCTAAGGCTACCCTGAACAAGAGTCAGCTACAACAGGAATGCAGGTACATCTTCAAATCCCGCAACCATCGAGCACAGCAACAACAACAGCCAACATCTGCACGCAATATGCAGAAGTGTAGTATCAGTACAACCGACCCCATGTACTGAGTAAGTAACAAACCTAGTCATAGGTTGAAAGTAGTGACGAGCTTCCACCAAGGTCGGGTCCAAAACCAGTAGTCCACAACAATCCATAACAACATAAAGCAAATAATAATAGAAATAACTCAGGGATAAAATACTCGGCCAAGTAATGATTTCAAAACAAAATAGTAGTTCTTTCTTTCAAATACATCAGTGAAAACCCAAATCGTTTGCCGAAGTTGCCAATAATATGAATAGTTTGAAAACAATAAATTTCTCCAAAGATCTTCTCAATAATAAATAATATGTTTCATTTTTCTTCCGGATAACCCGTGTAAAACAAATGCATCACTATGCCCATCTGTCAAAAATGTGTGAGAAATCATGAATGATGTGATGTTGTACAGCATGAGGAAAAATACATCTTTATGCTTGTATATCATGTGTGCATGTCAATGCGATGCAATTCAGTGATAAAATAATAAACAGCCCCTCGGGCAGAACATCACTCATATATAGCCCCTCGGGCAAACCTCACAGTTACTCGTGCCACTCGGACATACCTCACAATCACTCTTGCCACTCGGGCATACCTCACAATCACT
>AWOL01S0033007.1:9588-20035 GCA_000715115.1 Nicotiana otophora
ATCGGATTCCGACCCCGATATCAAAAAGTCAACCCCCCGGTCAAACTTCTCAAAAATTAAACTTTCGGCATTTCAAGCCTAATTCCTCTACGGACCTCTAAATAATATTACGGACACGCTCCTAAGCCCAAAATTATCATACAGAGCTATTGGAATTACCAAAATTCAAATCTGAGGTCGTTTACACATAGGCCCATATCCGGTCCACTTTTCTAACTTAAATTTTCAATTATGAGACTAAGTGTCTCATTTCATTCCGAGTTCCTTCCGGACCTGAACTAACTAACCCGATAAGTCATAAATCAATTGCAAGACATAAATTGAGCAGTAAATGGGAGAACGAGGTTACAATATTCAAAATGACCGTCCGGGTCGTTATATTCTCCCCCTCTTAAACAAACGTTCGTCCTCTAACGGGTTTAGAATAATACCTTGATTCTCAATTAAGTGTGGATTTTTGTTCCGCATCTCATGATCAGTCTCCCAAGTAGCTTCTCCGACTGGCTGGCCTCTCCACTGCACCTTCATTGATACTATGTTCTTTGACCTCAGCTTTCGAATCTGCCGGTCTAAAATAGCCACCGGCTCCACATCATAAGTCAAATTACCGTCCAGCTGTACTGTACTGAAATCCAGAATGTGAGACGGATTCCCGGCATACTTTCGAAGCATGGATACATGGAACACCGGATGAACACCTGATAGACTAGGTGGCAAAGCAAGTTCATAAGCCACCTCCCCAATTTTCTTAAGTATCTCAAAAGGCCCAATATACCGAGGGCTCAACTTGCCCTTTTTCCCGAACCTCAACACACCCTTCATAGGTGAAATCTTGACCAGAACCTTCTCTCCAACTATGTGAACAACATCACGAACCTTCCTGTCGGCATAACTCTTCTGTCTAGACTATGCCGTGCGAAGCCGTTCCTGAATTACTTTGACCTTCTTTAAAGCATCCTGAACCAAGTCAGTACCCAATAGTCTAACCTCACCATGCTCAAACCAACCCACCGGAGACCGACACCGTCTTCCATATAAAGCTTCATACGGAGCCATCTGAATGCTTGACTTGTAGCTATTATTGTAAGCAAACTCTGCGAGTGGCAGAAATTGATCCCAAGAACCCCCAAAATTAATGACACAAGTGTGCCACTTCGGATTTCGTAAGGTTTTTCGGGATTTGAGATGTGGGTCCCACTACAGAATATTTTAATGAATTTTGGATTTTTATCCGAAAAATTTGTAAATTCATATGGAATTAATTCCTATAATTCGTATTGAGTATATCGAATTGTTTGTGAATAGATTTGAAGCTTTTGGAGACAAATTTAAAAGGAAAAGCTGTGGTCGAGTAATTGATTGGAATTTTACTTTAGCTGTGTGCTTATTTCCAGACAGCTTTATTTTATTCAGACCTTTATTTGTATTTATTCTATAAGCTTGTGCATTTGTGACACCAATTCTGGGATGGTATTTAGACACTGTTGCATTTATGGATTATTTCACTATATCTCAAACTTAGTTTCCGCTTTTGTTTCCTTAATTATTAATAATGTAAAGATTGTTTAAAAATTGGTTAATATTATTCTAACGTTGGCTTGCCTAGCAAGTGAAACGTTAGGCGTCATCACGGTCCGAAGGTGAAAATTTTGGGTCGTGACAAAATCTCCATTTAAGAAGGCTGTCTTTACATCCATCTGATAGATTTCAAGGCCATGCATGGTGGCTAACGCTATTACCATCTGAATAGATGTAATTCTCGTTACCGGTGAGTATGTGTCAAAGTAATCAAGACCTTCTCGTTGTCTTAATCTTTTGGCAATCAATCTTGCCATATATTTGTCAATTGTACCATCAGCTTTCATTTTCCTTCTGAAAATCCACTTAGAACCGAAAGGTTTATTTTCTGGAGGAAGATCACCCAATTACCAAGTACGATTACTTAATATGGTACTATCTCACTATTGACTACCTCTTTCTAACATTGTGCTTTCGAGCAAGACATTGCTTCTTTAAATGTGTGAGGCTCACTTTTCAACAAGAATGTCAGAAAATCTGGTCCAAAGGAAGTAGTTGTCCTTTGACGTTTATTACGTCCTGGATTCACCTCATTAGGTGTACTTTCCTTTGCTTCTTCTCGAAGTCGCTTAGATATTTCATTAGACGACCCACATTCCTTTTTATACTGATAATTATTCTCAAAAAATTTAGCATTATCTGATTCAATTACCGTATTAATATGAATGTCGGAATTTTCTGATTTATGAACCAAAAAATGATATGCCTTACTATTTGTTGCATATCCTATGAAAACACAATCAATAATTTTCGGTCCGATCTTTACCCTTTTGGGTTTAGGAAATTGCACTTTAGCTAAGCATCCCCACACTTTAAAATATTTAAGTTGGGCTTCCTTCCATTCCATTTTTCATATGGAATAGATTGCGTCTTGTTATGAGGAACTCGGCTTAGTATTCAGTTAGTTGTAAGAATAACTCCTCCCCCCCTCCCCCTCTCCCCACAAGTTCTAGAGTAAACCAGAACTTATCAACAAGACATTCATCATCTCCTTTAACGTTCTATTCTTTCTTTCCGCAATTTCATTAGATTGCGATGACAAAGGGGCGATCGTTTGGTGAATAATTTCATATTCCAAACATTTTTTTTTCCAAAAGGAGATTCAAATTCACCGCCCCTATTACTTTGTAGAGCCAACCACATGAACTGTTGTTTGTATCGTGACAGAGCCAGAATTAATTAACGGTGAAGTTTTTAATCTTCAAACTGAGTAATATTTGACACAACCAAATTTAATAAACGGTGAAGTTTTTAATCTTCAAACAGAATAATAAATTAGAGTAAAAAATTACTAAGATTTTAATCTCCACAACGAGTAGAAGGTCACTTAGACTTTAGTCTCCGACAAATGAGTAGAAAGTCACGAAGACTTTAATCTCAATAAACGAGTAGAATCACGCAGATTTTAGTCTCGACGCAGGAGTAGAAAATCACGAAGATTTTAGTCTCTATAACGGGAGTAAAAAATCACAAGGATATTAGTCTCCAAAATAGGAGTAGAAAATCACAAGTATTTTAATTTTCTTTTTAAATGACTTTCCAACTAAAATCATTTTAACCCCTAAATTTCAACAGTTTGATATATTATTCTAATCAAACTAACATGTATATATCTTTATTGATCCAACCTAATATACATATAAAATATCATCTTCATAATCTCAAAATAAATTTCAAGTATTACTATAAGTCTAATTCACATCTTACAAAACCTTGAAATTAAATTTTCATATAATTTCAAGAATGCTACCAAACTTATATACCAACTACTGTTAGTTTTTCATTTGGTCAAAGGAACAACAAAATAAACACATGTTATTCCCCATCATGCATATAATTCTTGATTTGTAGTATGAAATGATAATAAGCATCTACACTATCGTTGGCTTTCAATAACATAATCACTAAACATGCCATAATGATACAAATCATAAGAATGGCAGTAACCTAATGCCTTTGTATTTGTGAGTTCAAAGCCAAACACAGATATACTTTGTATCCAACTAGTAAGACCAAACTTGAAGGCCACATAAGTTTCAACATTGCTTGTTTGTGAATATGCGGTTAAATGTAACCACATAGAAAGATAAGAAGAATGCGTTTAAATTCCATGAAGGAATACACAATTCTCTCTTGCTCTGATGGTAAGCACCCTCCACTTCCAACCAAGAGGTTGTGAGTTCGAGTCACCCCAAGAGCAAGGTGGGGAGTTCTTGGAGGGAAGGATGCCGAGGGTCTNAGGAGTAGAAAATCACGAAGATTTTAGTCTCTATAACGGGAGTAAAAAATCACAAGGATATTAGTCTCCAAAATAGGAGTAGAAAATCACAAGTATTTTAATTTTCTTTTTAAATGACTTTCCAACTAAAATCATTTTAACCCCTAAATTTCAACAGTTTGATATATTATTCTAATCAAACTAACATGTATATATCTTTATTGATCCAACCTAATATACATATAAAATATCATCTTCATAATCTCAAAATAAATTTCAAGTATTACTATAAGTCTAATTCACATCTTACAAAACCTTGAAATTAAATTTTCATATAATTTCAAGAATGCTACCAAACTTATATACCAACTACTGTTAGTTTTTCATTTGGTCAAAGGAACAACAAAATAAACACATGTTATTCCCCATCATGCATATAATTCTTGATTTGTAGTATGAAATGATAATAAGCATCTACACTATCGTTGGCTTTCAATAACATAATCACTAAACATGCCATAATGATACAAATCATAAGAATGGCAGTAACCTAATGCCTTTGTATTTGTGAGTTCAAAGCCAAACACAGATATACTTTGTATCCAACTAGTAAGACCAAACTTGAAGGCCACATAAGTTTCAACATTGCTTGTTTGTGAATATGCGGTTAAATGTAACCACATAGAAAGATAAGAAGAATGCGTTTAAATTCCATGAAGGAATACACAATTCTCTCTTGCTCTGATGGTAAGCACCCTCCACTTCCAACCAAGAGGTTGTGAGTTCGAGTCACCCCAAGAGCAAGGTGGGGAGTTCTTGGAGGGAAGGATGCTGAGGGTCATTTGGAAACAGTCTCTCTATCCCAGGGTAGGGGTAAGGTCTGCGTACACACTACCCTCCCGAGACCCCACTAGTGGAATTATACTGGGTTGTTGTTGTCTCTTTAAGTGAGAATAGTATTATTCAAAGTGACAACTGACAAGTGGCTTTAACTTTAGACGTGGTAGAATTCTAAGATGATTTCCTTCTTAATTTTCTGTCCTATTACTTATCTTTGAACACTCCATTAAAATGAAATATATTTCATCAGACGGTGAATTTATTGTAATTCTATTATGAAGTGAACACACCGAATCAATAAATAATTGCAACGATTACAATTACCCGTACATGCTTTCTCTTGCCAAGAGTAATGGCTGTCTTTACTATATTTAGTACTCACTTGTTCTCCACTCCTTTGATAAAATTTCAGAACAGTGACCAAATTTTCTGTTCTGCAGATTCGCCAATTCTCTCACGAACACACAAGTTGAGTATATAAAAATTTAATTTCCTTAGTGGGTAATCTGTGTTCAAAATCAGAAAATCATGTAAAGTAAAAGAAAAACAGAAATGCATAGGAAGAACAAAATTAAATCCGAACCTACTGAATTCACAGCGTGTCCTTAAAGAATTTAATCCCATCACTGTTGTCCAAGGTATACGCATTAATTCCTCCCAGGATATAACGGAATAACTATTCTGTGATAGCGGCACTTCAAATCACAGAACTTCAGCGAATTCAACAAACGGATCAAATCACGCTTGACACTTATGTTTATTTAAAAAATAATGTAACAATGTAGGAAAGAGGGGAGAAGATTTCAGATTTTTCATATTTCAAAAATGAGGCCAAGCCTCTAAATTTATAAACAAAGAAAGGGTAATATGCAGAAGTGCAATTCAAAAGGTGCCTCTTCCATTTCTCATTCACACCCTTTAAAGAAAAAACGCAACAAACACTATTTCGTTGAAAGGTTCTACACATCTGCCTTTTCTCAGCGGATTTCTTTGGACAAAGTCTCTGTTTTTTCCTTGCAGAACAATAAAAGCCAGTCATTGAGGGAATTGGATTTTTTTCTATAACTGAAGAAATATACCAAATTCACAAATTAAAATTTTACCTATCCAAGTACTGTTATGCAACAACTGGAATTTGTTGCAAGCATAGCCAAAAATTACTTAGAATTTGGAAATAGTTGATAGTGATATCAAAATATCAAGGAAATTAAATGATGATATGATAAGCATTGTTTGGTTAGGAAACTATACAACTACTTTTCTTCCTAAGACTACAGAAAAATGATATTCTTTTAATGAAATCCAACAAAGTTGGAAGGAAGTATTAAACTATGTGAAACATACCACATGCATTCATCTTATATTGGGGAAATTTTTGAACTTGATTATTAGATCATTAAAAACACCTAGGTATGGATACGTTCTATGTTTAGTGTTCTTCGTCACTTCAATAAAGTCGTTGAAGTCAAGAAGTCGATCTGCAATTACATTAAAGTTTTCTAACTATAGGAAGTTAATGCAAGTCACACACGTTTAGTAAGTTAATCGACCCATTGTGTCGCGTAACAACATTGTAATAGTAACATAAGTTTGTGGGCTACTAGTTTTTGTTAGCATGCAAGGAGCATTGACCCATTTTGCCTTGAGGCCCAACGTCTCTTGTGTGCGCGAGTCCAATTCCTTTTTTAACTTTTTACATGTTCACTAGAAAGACAATTCCTAATTAATAAGGAACACTTTCTTTTGAGATACTTACTAGTTTTTCCCATCAGAGGTGGATGTACAGTTCAAGTTACGGGTCTGAAAAAACCTAATTATTTTGGCCTAAACCTTTTATTTGTCTTAAAAGTTCATTTAAGATATACAAGTTATTAATTTAGAACTCAACAATTCAAAAGGATTAATTAGATGCCTCGGGTTCAAACCCTGAGAATGGAACCACATTTGGTAAAGAGCGCTTACCCCGAAGTGAAATTTTTCGATGCGAATCCTGATTAGTCAGGTTCGAAAACGAGCATTGAATATCGAGTGAAAAAAAAAAAATAAGACTAGATAGTAGCAATAAAGCATAAACATCTGATAACTACATAGATTGCATCAAAATTTAGCACTCTCTATAACACACATCAAAATTCTCGAAGTAATTGTAACAATGAAATTACTCAAACTCAAGCATCCAAAATTTCTAACAACTCTAAAAACAAACGGATAGAAGGTTGATAAAATCTAAAGGAAAAAAAAAGGACTACAATTCCCTATGGTAGAATTAACTACTACTTATTTTTTTTTAATTTGTTTTCCCCTTTTTGTTTTCTTGGTGCATATTTACAATTAAAAATAAAAATAAAACTTGGTTGTGTTATTTCAAAACTCTAGCCTACCACAACCAAAAAGTGTATATATGCTAAGCAATTTCCACGTCTTCTCTTTTGGACTGGCTTGAACATTTTAGTGAAAATCTGCATGTTTCAATTGCATCTTCAATTGTTAAGAACACTGATTCCTTTCCAATCACATCTATGAATCTTGTCACTATCAACTTTTCCATAACTCCCAATCTTGGATTAATCAATATCATCTGCATAAAAAAAATTACCAAAAAAAGAAAGAATAAGAAACCCGTGAAATTCCTGTACTGTGTAAATATGATTAATTTTACGTATGACCGCTAAAGTCGTAAAATTGTATAGTCGATAAGTTCAGTGACCAAACGTGAAATTAATCCAAGCAAGTGTAATTGAATAAGGAAGTAGGGTTTTACCTTGATCCCTTTTGCATCTAGGCATCTACGAATTTCAAATAAAGTTTCAACACCCGTTATGTCAATTGATGTAATACCTACATTTCATTGATTTAGTAACATTAAAAGCATATAAAAAAAGATTCAAAAACAACATCTATATATATCATTTAATTTGTTAGTTAATGATAAGCATTCATACCTCCAAAATCTAGAAGCAAGAATTCAACTTCATTTCTTTTAGAGTTTTCAAGAGATTCCTCATCTCTAACCCATCTTAGAATCCTGCTCAATTTATCCATCAAAGTAAGATCTTATTATTAGAACAAAAAAGAAGGAAATTGAAGAAGCAGCATTTTGGTTCTGTTTTATTAAAAAAAAAAAAATTCAGAGGGAGTCTTGGTGCCGCGGTAAAAGTTGCCGCCACGTGCCAAGGACCGTCACAAGCCGTGAAAACAACCTCTTGTAGAAAGGCACAATAAATAGTGACGAAGCCAGGAATTTCCTCAAGAGTGTTCAAACTTGAAAAAAGTAAAAAAATATTTCTGACAAAGGGTGTTCAACATATATTATGTACCTTTAAAACTTGATATTTTACCTATATACGTAATGTAACCGACAAAAGGTGGTCAATTGACCGGCCAAAATGTGGCTTCGCCCCTGACAATAAGGCTGTGTACATAGATCGAATATTGTTTGGTCTTTCCACGAACCCCTCACATAACGGGAGTTTAGTACACTAGCCGAAAAGAAAGAAATTAAGACCAATTTCTTACCTTTCTCTGACATAATTACTATTTGGGAAGTATATAGGAGAACCGAGCTTCAAAATCAGAATTCCTTGAATTCCATCTACACCAGGATATTGTTCTATGTCTCTAAACACAGTTTCTGTTATGTTTCCAAGCTTGCAAGTTGGTGGCCTTGCTACATATAGAAGTGCTCTGACCAAGGCAAGTCCAACCTAAATTACCCAAAAAGAAAAATTAAAAAAAAAGTCAAACATTGATCTATGTGATATTGCATTCGGTTGTTTAATTTATATGACAGTGTTCGACTAGCTACAGAATTTAAGAAATAAAGAAAGACTTTTGATTCATACCGACATCATAAGTCCCATGTCCATGCTTATGAAGGCAACACCCAAAAAGGCAACCATACAAATCAAGAAATCAAATTTGTCTGTCTTGTAAAGATGATAAAACTTCTCATAATCAATTAGGCCAAGCATTGCAGACATGATAATAGCAGAGAGCGCAACGAGTGGTGTGTAGCCAAAGAGCGGAGCCAAAAATAGTAGGGTTAGAAGCATGCAGAGTGACATGACTACATTTGACATTTGAGTCTTGCATCCCGCGTTGTGGTTCACCGCAGTTTTTGAAAATGGCCCTGAAAAATGTAGCATTATTGGTAGACGTTTATTTTATAATGTCAGTATATAAAAGAACGTGTCATAACGCAAGATTTTATTTATTTTTCAATGAAGTGGTGGTGGAGACACCCTTTGGAAATGGGTGTCACCGTTTGAAAATATAATATAAAGTGAATAGACTGTATTGTAATTATAGATCGATACTGCTTATATAAAATAATGCGTACACCACTGTAGTGAATAAATTACCTGTAGTCAAGTAGCAAGAAGTGAAAGAGCCAGCAATATTCATAAGGCCAATTGCTACCATCTCCTTGTTGCCATCAATTTGTTCATTATTCATAATGGAGAAACTCCTTCCAATAGCTATTCCTTCCTATAAAATATTCCTTTTGAAAAATTGAAGCTACATATTTTTGAAAAATTATTTTTATTTAATTTTCAAGTTCAAGATGATTATCCCGTGGCTATTGAGAACGAATTAAATCAGATAGTACTACTATTTAATCAATCTCTCTGACTTGCATCTACGATACCAAAATCGAAAAGACTGAAAATATATATGGAAAGAATGTACTTACAGCTAGAGAAATAATTGCTGTGATAATCCCAGCTTTTACAGCTGCATATACATACTCCGGGTTAAAAGTTAGAAGATGAATAGA
Source organism: Nicotiana otophora (assembly GCA_000715115.1). Taxonomy (NCBI): domain Eukaryota; kingdom Viridiplantae; phylum Streptophyta; class Magnoliopsida; order Solanales; family Solanaceae; genus Nicotiana; species Nicotiana otophora. Next base: position 19,002 of record AWOL01S0033007.1, read on the forward strand.
TGGTGGATTTATTCCTTTACTCAATTCACCAACCTGCATTGTGTGAAAAGATCTCTAAATATGAGAGAACAAATGGGAAAATAATTTAGTATATATTTGAGCATTTTTTTTTGCATATTCTTTGTACTCCCTCTGTTTCGTTTTATATGACATATTTTATCTTTAATTTATTTCAAAAAGAACGGTACCTTCTAATAATATTAAAGATAATTTAACTTTAAAATTCTCATTTTACTCTTATGACATGATTATAGTCATAAAAATGACATGACATATATATTTGAGATCACAAGTTCCAACCATCTTCTTAACAAATACCTTCACATAAAACGAAACGAACACATTTATTTATTCATTATTTTGAAAGAAAAGAAGACTTAAAAAAAGGAGAGTGTAACTCACAATGGCAATGCCATGTTTCTCAGCATGGAATAAATAAGCAAAAAGGCAGCCAAGTATGACAACAATAATTGGAGCAATGGCTGAAACCCAAAAAAGATTTGGTTTCTTCTTTCTCTGCAAAATTCCACACTTGTTTTCTCAGATCTAATTATATATACGTAATATTTTTATATTGTCAGTGTATATAAATTAAAACAACTTCAATATGAAAAACTCACCACATATCTAGATAATTGTAGGAAAACAAGGAAGATTACACCAACAACTGCACACTGCCATGTCCACTGTTTTAATGCAAATAAAAATAGAAAAAAAAAGGATACCAGTTAGTATCAAAGCAAAAAATTACTACTATTAAATAACTCATATAGGTAGTAAATAATTAGAATTTCTTACTACTATTATTAAATAACTCATGTGGGTAATAAATAATTAGAATTTCTCAATGTACTGTCTATGCAATTTGGCCAAAACCATTTATAGCTTTTCTCCATGAAATGCAATTCTTTCTTCTTATTCTTTTTTTGCTTTTAAACTCTTTTTATGCTTTTCCTTTGGCTGTATATTGATTTTTTTTTGCGAGTTTAAGTTTTATGTAATAACGATATAAAATTATTTATATAATCATACTA
>AWOL01S0033008.1:8224-21133 GCA_000715115.1 Nicotiana otophora
GGTAGCACGAGTCCTCACCATCTGTGAGAGAATGAAACAACAGATGTTTAGTTACTAGAATCAACAGATTCGCACGACAAGAATTCAAGAATGTGGAGTTTCCTAAAGGTTTTGTAGCCTCTTGAAGATAAGTACAGACGTCTACGTACCGATCCGCAAGACTCTACTAAACCCGCTCATGACTCATGAGACCTATGTAACCTAGGCTCTGATACTAATCTGTCACGACCCAAACTAACCCCTGTCGTGATGGCGCCTATCGTGGAACTAGGCAAGCCGACTCATTTCCAAAACAAACCGATAATTTCATTTCAAAGATAATTTCAATACTATTTAACATAAAACCTTCATTTAAGGAGTTCACAGAAGTGCGGAAAAGAAAAGCCCGACATCGGGGTGTCACTAGTCATGAGCATCTACTACAAACTGTCTAACAATATCAAGTCTAACTCAACCTAGAAAAATAACTAAATACAACTAGAGGAAGATAAGAGGGAGAAGAGCAGGGGTTGCGATCACCAAATAGCTACCTTGCTATCTCCAAGAAAATCTGTAACCAAAACACTCAATAACCGCTACCGTGTCCAGCTACACATAATCTGCACACAAGGTGCAGGAAGTAACGTGAGTACGCCAACTCAGTAAGTAACAACAATAAATAAAGTCTGAGTAGTAGTGATGATCAATGAAGCATATAACGTTCATATCATGAAATCTCAGTAAAGTACAACATGCTTTAAAGATCAGTGTTTGAATCAGATCATCTCGTTTAAACCTGGTTCCAGTAAAACTCATTTAAAGACATTTTTCCAATAGTTTTTCAAACAAAGGCTCAATGCAAAGGTGAGCAAAAATGATGAAATCATAAACAGCCCCTCGGGCAAAACAACACTCATATACAACCCCTCGGGCAAACCTCGCTGTCACTCGTGCCACTCGGGCATACCTCACAATCACTCTTGCCACTCGAGCATACCTCACAATCACTCTTACCACTCACGCATACCTCATAATCACTCATGCCTCCCAGTCACTCAGCACTCAGCACTAGCACTCAGTAGGTACCTGCGCTCACTGGGGGTGTGTACAGACTTCGGAGGGGCTCCTTCAGCCCAAGTGCTATAATCTGCACGGACAACTCACGTGCCATAATAATAAAGTATGATACATGTGAGCAGCCCCGATCCACACGAATCCTCGCAAATCAGGCCCTCGGCCTCACTTAGTCATAAACCTCTCAAGCCACTCGGGCATTTCAGTAAAACAGGGCATTCGGCCCAAAACATTTATATGCATCAAAATAGAGTCACAAACACTGAGTTATGCACTAAACAAGTATAAACATGACTGAGTATAGATTTGCAATCGAAAACAATGAGAGGATGGTGAGAAGCAGGCTGTAAGGGTCCAAACAGCATTGGCGCAAGGCCCAAACATGGCATTCAGCCCAATTTACATAAATTCTTTCTAAAACATATAAGGATCATATGGTTTCAACAAAGTATGCAACTGTACAGCTGCCACGGGACGGACCAAGTCACAAATCCCCAACAGTGCACGCCCACATACCCGTCACCTAGCATGTGCGTCACTAAAAATAGTAGAATGATACAAAATCTGTGGTTTCATACCCTCAGGACTAGATTTACAATCGTTACTTACCTCATACCGCGAAATTCTTATTTTGCAACGTCCTTTTCTCGTGAATTGGTCTCCAAACGCCTCGAATCTGGTCATAAATAATTTATTTCAGTCAATAAAATTCATTGAAATTAATTCCACAAGATAATAATGATTTTCCATAAAAATCCAAAAAATAGCTCAAATATCGCCTGTAGGGCCCGTATCTCGGAACTCGGCAAAAGTTACAAAATCCGAAAGCACATTCAACCACGAGTCTAACCATACCAATTTTACCAAAATCCGACCCCAACTCGACCCTCAAATCTTCAATTTAAAGCAAGAGGATATTCAAATTTTCCCAACTCAATTCACCAATTAAATGATAAAAACAACCATGGATTTAGGTAATTTAATCAATATTGAGTTAAGAACACTTACCCCGTTGTTTTCTCTGAAAATCACCCAAAATTGCCTCAATTCCGAGCTCTAAAGCGCCAAAAAATTAAGAATTTAAACTCACTACCCAGACTTTTCTTCTTCGCGAACGCGGTAAGTTCCTCGCGTTCGCGAAGCACAAAATAACTCCCATCCAAATTCCTCCTTCACGAACGCGACATCACCCTCGCGTTCGCGAAGCACAAAATAACTCCCATCCAAATTCCTCCTTCACGAACGCGACATCACCCTCGCGTTCGCGAAGCACAAAATGCCTCTGCCTCAATGCCTTCTACGCGAATGCATTCAACCCATCACGAACGCGATGCTTCGTTTCCCCCTCACTACGCGAATGCGACACCCCCTACGCGAACGCATAGACCAATTGCTTGGGGGTCTTCGGCTGCTTCCTCTCTTCTTTGCGAACGCGTAACACCTCTCGCGTTCGCGATGCACACCTAGTACACCCTTCGCGAATGCGTGCTTCTCTTCGCGAATGCGTGCTTCTCTTCGCGAACGCGAAGAGCAAATATTGCCAGCCTCCCAATTCTTCTTCGCGAACGCGAGGCTCCACTCGCGAACGCGATGAAGTAAACCAGATGGTGCATCAGAAAAATTCCAGCAGAGTTCCAAGTCCAAAATCCAACCCGCTAACTATCCGAAACTCACCCGAGCCCCTCAGAACCTCAATCAAATATACCAAAAAGTCTTAAAATATCATACGGACTTAGTCGAACCCTCAAATTACCTCAAACAACGCTAAAACCATGAATTACACCCCAATTCAAGCCTAATGAACTTAAAAATTTCTAATTTCTACAAACGACTCCGGAACCTATCAAATCACGTCTGATTGACCTCAAAATTTGCACACAAGTCATAAATGACATAACAGAGGTATTCCAATTTTCAGAATCGGATTCCGACCCCGATATCAAAAAGTCAACCCCCCGGTCAAACTTCTCAAAAATTAAACTTTCGGCATTTCAAGCTTAATTCCTCTACGGACCTCCAAATAATATTCCAGACATGCTTCTAAGGCTAAAATCACCATATGGAGCTATTGAAATTATCAGAATTTGAATCCGAGGTCGTTTACATATAGGTCCATATCCGGTCCACTTTTCTAACTTAATTTTTTAATTATGAGACTAAGTGTCTCATTTCACTCCGAGTTCCTTCCGGACTCAAACAAACTAACCCGATATAACATAATATAGCTGAATAATATAAATATAAGTAGAAATGGGGAAAATAAGGCTATAACTCTCAAAACGACCGGCCATATCGTTACAATATGAATATATTGTGTGATCGGTTTACACGCCGCAACGGAAATTGATTGAAATAACAATTGGTTATGAGTGCCGAGTTGACTTCAACTGTTAAAATGAATTACCTGATTTATTTCTATTATTATGATAATTATTACGAACAGGTTAATGTAAGTGACATGTCTTAGCCTCGTCACTACTTCGTCGAGGTTAGGCTCGGCACTTACCAATACATGGGGTCAGTTGTACTGGTACTACACTCTGCACTTCTTGTGTAAATTTTAAAGTTGATCCCAGCGGCGTACTATAGATTTGCCCGAATACAACTACCAGTGGAGACTTGAGGTATAACTGCACTGCGTTCGCAGTTCTGAAGTCCAATTCTATCTTATCTCAGTTGTGTATTATATTTCAAATTGCTTGAATTTTATTCAGACCTTTATTTGTATTATTCTAGAAGCTCGTGCACGTGTGACACCAATTCTGGGATGGTATTTAGACATCGCTATTATTATGGTTTATTCACTACATTTCAGACTTTACTTCCGTATTTGTTTCTTTGTTATTAATTAGTTTAAAATTGTTTTAAAATGGCTAATAATATTCTAACGTTGGCTTGCCTAGCAAGTGCAATGTTAGGCGTCATCATGGTCCCGAATGTAGAAATTTTGGGTCCTGACACTTACCGGCAGAATTAGCATTTGTCCTCATATATCAATGTTAAAACAGTGTCTTCAGGACAAAGCCCAAGCTATTACCGTGGATAAGGTGGAAGTCAATAAGAACTTGACCTATGAAAAGATGCCCATCGAAATTCTTGGGTATGGATTAGCTGTCACCTTACCATGCTATATTGGATTGTCATGCCAAGACGGTGACCCTAGCCATGACAGGGTTACCTCGATTAGAGTGGAAAGGAACTCTTGGTCATTTTACCAGCATGGTTATTTCTTATATAAAGGTTCGGCGCATGGTCGAGAAAGGGTGTCTAGCCTATTTGGCTTATATTCGCGATGCCAGTACGGATGTTCCTTCTATGGACTCAGTACTAGTTGTTCGTGAATTTCCAGAAGTATTTCATGCACATTTGTTGGGGATGCCACCCGACAAAGATATTGACTTCTGTATTGATTTACCTCCGGGTACTCAGCCCATTTCTATCCCACCATACCGTATGGCCCTGCCAGAGTTGAAAGAATTGAAGGAGCAGTTACAAGACTTGCTTGATCAGGGATTCGTTAGACCTAGTGTCTCGTCCTGGGGTGCACCGGTATTATTTGTAAAGAAGAAAGATGGTTCTATGCAGATGTGTATAGATTATCGGCAGTTGAATAAGGCCACTATCAAAAACAAATATTTGTTGCTAAGAATTGATGACTTATTCGATCAGCTTCAGGGTGCCAAGGTATTTTCGAAGATCGATTTGAGGTCTGGTTACCATCAGTTGAAGATTAGGGCATCTGATGTCCCTAAGATAGCTTTTTGGACCCGGTATGGGCATTACGAATTCCTAGTGATGTCATTTGGGCTGACAACTACTCCAGCAGCATTTATGGATTTGATTAATTAGGTCTTCAAGCCCTATTTGGATTCTTTTATGGTTGTATTCATTGATGATATTTTGATTTATTCCAGCAGTCGAGAGGAGCATGAGCAGCATCTTCGGATTGTGCTTCAGACTTTGAAGAATAATCAGTTATATGCTAAATTTTCAAAATGTGAATTTTGGTTAGGCTTAGTTGCCTTTTTGGGGAACATTGTATCGGCAGAAGGCATAAAAGTGGATCCTAAGAAGATTGAGGCTATTCAGAATTGGCCTAGACCTACTTCAGTTACAGAGATCCAGAGTTTTCTGGGTTTGGCAGGTTATTATTGTCGGTTCGTGGAGGGATTTTCATATATAGCAAGCTCATTGACCAAACTGACCTAGAAAGGTGTTCCATTCGGATGGTCAGACGAGTGTGAGTTGAGCTTTCAGAAGCTCAAGACTACTTTGACTATGGCGCTAGTGTTGGTATTACCCACAGATTCAGGATCTTATGCGGTGTATTGTGATGCATCTCGCGTTGGGCTTGGTGCAGTATTGATGCAAGATGGCAGGGTGATTGCATATGCGTCGCGTCAATTGAAAGTTCACGAGAAGAATTATCTTGTTCATGACTTAAAATTGGCAGCCATTATTCATGCGCTGAAGATTTGGAGGCATTACCTTTACGGTGTCTCGTGTGAGGTATTTACTGATTATCATAGCTTACAATATCTGTTCAAACAAAAGGATCTCAATTTGAGGCAGAGAAGATGGTTAGAGTTGTTGAAGGACTATGGTATCACTATTTTGTGTCACCCCGGAGAGGCCAATGTGGTGGCCGATGCTTTGAGTAGAAAGGCTATGAGTATGGGCGGTCTTGTGTATATTCCAGTTGGTGAGAGGCCGTTAGCTACAGATATTTAGACTTTTGCTAATCAGTTCGTGAGATTAGATGTTTCAAAACCCAGTCAGGTTCTAGCTTGCACAGTCGCTCGGTCTTCTTTATATGAGTGCATTAGAGAGCGACAGTATGATGATCCTCATTTACTTGTCCTTAAGGACACTGTGCGGCATGGTGATGCCAAACAGGTTGTTGTGGGGGAAGATGGAGTTTTGCAAATGTAGGGTCATATTTGTGTGTCTAATGTGGATGAGCTTCGTGAATTAATTCTGGAAGAGGCCCACAGTTCCAGGTATTCTATTCATCTAGGTGCCGCCAAAATATATCGAGATTTGCGGCAATATTATTGGTGGAGGAGAATGAAAAAGGATATAGTTGCATATATAGCTCGGTGTCTGAATTGTCAGCAAGTTAAGTACGAGCATCAGAAACCTGGTGGTTTGCTTCAGAAAATAGAAATTCCTGAATGGAAGTGGGAGCGTATCACTATGGATTTTGTTGTTGGGCTCCTATGGACTCAGAGAAAATTCGATGTAGTTTGGGTCATTGTGGATAGGTTGACCAAGTCAGCACATTTCATTCCAGTGGTAGTTACCTATTCTTAAGAGCGGTTAGCTAAAATTTACATTCGTGAGATTGTCCGCCTTCACGGTGTGCTCGTGTCTATCATTTCTGATCGAGGTACGCATTTCACTTCGCACTTCTGGAGGGCTGTAAAGCGTGAGTTAGGCACACGGGTTGAGTTGAATACAGCATTTCATCCACAGACAGACGGACAGTCAGAACGCACTATTCAGATAATGGAAGATATGCTTCGCGCTTGTGTTATAGACTTTGGAGGTTCTTGGGACCAATTCTTTCCACTTGCGGAGTTTGCTTATAATAATAGCTATCAGTCGAGCATTCAGATGGCCCCATATGAGGCATTATATGGAAGACGTTGTTGTTTGCCAGTTGATTGGTTTGAACCGGGAGAGGCTCGGTTGTTAGGTACCGATTTGGTACAGGATGCCTTGGATAAGGTCAAAATTATTCAGGATCGACTTCACACAGCTCAGTCTAGGCAAAAGAGTTATGCCGACCGTAAAGTTCGTGACATTGCATTCATGGTTGGAGAGAGAGTATTGCTCTGGGTTTCACCTATGAAGGGTATAATGAGATTCGGAAAGAAGGGCAAGTTGAGCCCTATGTATATTGGACCCTTTGAAATTCTTGAAAGGGTGGGTGAAGTAGCCTACAGACTTGCACTACCACCTAGTTTATCAGCAGTCCATCCAGTATTCCATGTGTCTATGCTCCGAAAATATCATGGTGATCCGTCCCATGTGTTAGATTTCAGCTCCATCCAATTGGACAAAGATTTGACTAATGAAGAGAAGCCAGTAGCTATTCTAGCCCAGCAAGTCTGACAGTTGAGGTCTAAGAGTTATCCTTACGTTCTGGTGCAATGGAGAGGTCAACTAATTGAGACAGCTACATGGGAGTTCGAGTCGGACATGCGGAGTAAATATTCACACCTTTTCACTAGCTCGGGTACTTTTCTAATTCCGTTTGGGGACAAACGTTTATTTTAGAGGTGGAGAATGTGATGACCCAAAAAGTTATCTTTAAATTTAATAAATAATTTTGTATTCTAAGAACTCGAAAAGTACTATTTATCATTCCTCGACTTGTCTGCGCAGTTCTATAATTTTCTGGAAAGTTTTGATGTGAAAAATCGATTAAAATGTGAAGCAGAGCCTTAAAACTCAATTGAGTTGACTTTGGTCAACATTTTGAGCAAACGGACTCGGATTAGTATTTTGATAGCTCCGGTAGGTCCGTATCATGATTTGGGACTTGGGCATATGCCCGAAATTTAATTTGGGGGTCCCTAGCTCAAGTTATGGCCATTTAACGGAAACTAGAAATTTAAAGGTTAAAGATTTCCAAAGTTGATCACGGATTTGACTTTTTGATATCGGGATTGGAATTCGATTCCGAAAATTAGAATAGCTCTGTTATGTCATTTATGACTTGTGTGCCAAATTTGAATTCATTCCGGATTCATTTAACATGTTTCGGCACAAGTTTTGTAAATGGAAAAGTTTGAAACTCTTAAGTCTGAATCAAGGTGTGAATTATAATTTCAATGTTATTTGATGTAATTTGAAACCCCCAGTAGGTCCGTATTATATTACAGGACTGGTTGGTATAACTGAACGGGATTCCGAGTGGCTCGGTAAGTTTCGGGATGAGTTTTGAGCGAATCCGGGCATTTCGGCACTCTAATATTATTCTTGAACTTTTGAAAAAGTACGGACCGCACAATTTTGAGTGCGGCCGCACTTCAGAGGAAAAGTGTGGACCGCACAATTTTGTGTGCGGCAGCACTTCAGAGAAAATGTGCGGGACGCATAATTTTGTGTGCGGCCACACTTCAGGGGTTCTGCAGGTTCGATGATCCGACTTTGGAGGCTTATATCTTTTAATCCACAAATAATTTTGAGATGATTCAAAAACGAAGATTGTAGCCCATTGAATCTAGTTTCCAGAAAGGTATAGAATTAATCATTTGGACATTTATACAGAAAGTTATGGATATTTTACTGAAGTCTGGTAAGCTGCCACAGTAAAGTGCGGTCGCACTCAAAATTGTGCGGCCGCACTCAAAATTATGCGGCCGCAGAACTTGAAAATGTGCGGAAGCACTTGAAAATGTGAGGAAGCACTTGAAAATATGTGGACCGCACATTGGGAAGTCAGAATTGTGTACTATATAACCGAGGGTTTGGGTATTATTTTACATTTTGGACTTTGGGAGCTCGGTTTGTGATGATGTTTCGTGGGTTTTCAAGAAATTCATTGGGGTAAGTGTTCCTTACCCTATATTGAATATATTCCATGATTTCATACTCATTTACATCATGCATCCGTTTTTATGGAAGAAAAATTATATTTTTATAAAATCTTCCAAAAATATAAAATTAAGATTGAAGGTCAATTCGATATCGAAATTCGATAATTTTTGTATGACTGAACTCGTATCGGAACGGGTGTTCGGATTTCGTAAGTTTTTCCGGGATTCGATACGTGGGTCTCACTGATGATTTTTGAGATTAATTTCGGATTTTAATTCGGAAAATTAGTAAATTCATATGGAATTAATTCCTACGATTTGTATTGTGTATATTGAATTGTTTATGACTAGATTTAAGGATTTCAGACACTAATTCGTGAGGCAAGGGTGTATTGGAAACTTGAAGTTGGTTGCGAAGTGAGGTAAGTATCGTGGTTAACCTTGACTTGAGGGAATAGAACACTTAAATTATTTGTTATGTGAAATGCATGTGAACGACATATAGGCAAGGTGACGAGTGTCTATACGTCGTCAAATTAATTGTTTGCATAATTACTTGAAAAATTATAAATCTTCTTAAATCATGAATTAATTATTATATTAATTGTTCTCTCGTGTTCTTTGCTCAATATTATGCCTTGAATCCATACTATAATTACTACATACTTATTTGATTTATGTGACTTATTTGCCACTTGACATTTAGCATACTAATTATTAAAATGCCTATTATATCCTTAATTTTCACAATTAATTATTACTTGTCATCACTTATTTCTAATAAATCATAATTATTGTATATTTGTTGTCTTATAATTTCACATTAATGGTTGCATTTATTGGCGTAATTATTTTATAAGAATTAGTAAATGAATATATTGGAGGAACGGGTTGCACGCCGCAACGGAAATGAAAGTGAGTATATTGGAGGAGCGGGTTGCACGCCGCAACAGAACTAATTGAAATGAATATATTGGAGGAGCGGGTTCCACGCCACTATAGAATTGATTGAAAAGATATATTGGGATCGGATTGCACGCCGCAACAGAATTGAATATGAATATATTGTGGGATCGGGTTGCACGCCGCAACGGAAATTGATTGAAATAACAATTGGTTATGAGTGCCGAGTTGACTTCAACTGTTAAAATGAATTACCTGATTTATTTCTATTGTTGTTATTATTATTATTATTGCGTACAAGTTAATGTAAGTGACCTGTCTTAGCCTCGTCACTACTTCGTCGAGGTTAGGCTCGGCACTTACCAGTACATGGGGTCGGTTATACTGGTACTACACTCTGCACTTCTTGTGCAGAATTCGGAGTTGATCCCAGCAGCGTACTGCAGATTTGCCCGGATACAGCTACCAGTGGAGAATTGAGGTATAACTGCACAGCGTTCGCAGTTCTGAAGTCCCCTTCTATCTTATCTCAGTTGTGTATTATATTTCAAACAGCTTAAATTTTATTCAGACCTTTATTTGTATTATTCTAGAAGCTTGTGCACGTGTGACACCAAATCTGGGATGGTATTTAGACATCGCTATTATTATGGTTTATTCACTACATTTCAGACTTTACTTCCGCATTTGTTTCTTTGTTATTAATTAGTTTAAAATTGTTTTAAAATGACTAATATTATTCTAACGTTGGCTTGCCTAGCAAGTGAAATATTAGGCGTCATCACGATCCCGAATATGGAAATTTTGGGTCCTGACACTTGCCGGCAGAATTAGCATTTGTCCTCATGTATCGATGTTGAAACAGTGTCTTCAGGACAAAGCCCAAGCTATTACCGTGGATAAGGTGGAAGTCAATAAGAACTTGAACTATGAAAAGATGCCCATCGAAATTCTTGACAGACAAGTTCGGAAGTTGGAACCAAAGATGTGGCGTCAGTTAAAGTCTTGTGGCATAATCTTGATTCGAGGGAGGGAAAGGAGAAACAGGAAGGAGATTGTAAGATTGGGAGTCATATCCCCCACGAACAAAGTGAAAGTACCAATAAAGTAAAAATACAGATAACCAACCTGAACAATTAAAATAATAGTTTTAGTTAATGAGCTTAAACAAAATTGGATCGTCAAAGGTATATAACACTAGGCCCAAAGACTTTAAAACAAATGGATGCAGAGGGAAAAATTTATGGATTACATTGATTATAGGACGGATGATAAAAGGGGAATTTTTAGAAACCAATGGTTTAGTGGCTATTAATTTGTTATAGCTANCTATTGTTTAGTGGCTATTAATTTGTTATAGCTATTATATACATAATTACTTCTTATAGCTACTATTCAGTTGTTACGATAGTGTATTCAAATGTATTTGCGTTGTTGTATTCATGAATACTGCAGCAAAAAACGCCTAACATTAAGACAGTCCAGTTGTACGCGCATGTATTCACATGTATTCGCGCCTGTATTCATGAATACAATAGTAAAAAGCGCCTAAAATCAGGGCAGTGCAGTTGTACGCGCATGTATTCACATGTATTTGCGTTGTTGTATTCATAAATACAACAGTAAAAAATACCTAAAATCGGGGTATCCGGCTGTACGCACATGTATTCGCATCATGTATTTATGAATACAGCAGCAAAAAGCGCCTAAAATCAGGGCAGTCCAGCTGTACGTGCATGTATTCATGCTGCTGTATTCATGAATACAGTTGTACGCGCATGTATTCGCGTCATGTATTCATGAATACAGTAACAGCAATCCCTTAAAAATAGGTATGTTCAGCTGTCTAAGATAGGAAAAACATAAATAGCGTATTTCATGCCTTATTTCATGCCTCAATTGTAGTATACCATAAAATATTTATTTTGCTATAAAACATAAAAGGTAGTTATAGAAAATAATATTTTAAAATGATTTTAATTTATAATAAATAAGGTGTATACTTTTGCTATGGGGTAAAATTTTCATGATAAAACAAGTTAGCAGCCACGATAGTCTATATCTAGATCAGAAGTGGACCAAGGCTGTTTAGGCCGTGACACATAACCATTGTTAGCTGTCTAAAATACCATGGTCTGCTGCCATTGTTTCTTACTCATCCAGATGATTTTGACATGTAAATTAATTTGCACATGATCCACTTCCAACCCTTCATTTAATTATGATCAGTTAGCCTAGAAGAGTATAAATTGGGTGTTTGCATGTGTAAGTGAGATGAGAGGACTTTTGCATTTTAATTCCTGTATAATTATGTTCGCAATATTAAACAACCGCATTACAATTTTTAAAGAAGAAATTAAGTTATATATATGTAATATTAGTCATGTGAAGAAAAAAAAATCAGAATATATGCTTAATCGATTGTATCATGGTACTTATTCTCTTTTTGAGATTATTTTACTCAACATGGTTATCAATCCATTAACCAATAAATGGAAGTAGATTATACATGGTCAATACTTGCGCAAGGCAGCCATATTAATACGACAGCTACAACTTCATATATAGTCTTCAAATTAAATCAAGTAATAAAGTGCTATTAAATTGTTTGTCAATCAACTCCCTCTCCCACTAGTACTTCGGGGCTGACGAAGCTTTTCAGATTTCGTGTTCATCTAAATTCAATATTTTTTATATGGAGTAAATTTATATATAAAAATTTATTAAATTTATAATAATTAATAAATTTGAACTCATAAAACTTAAATACTAAATTCGTCTCTAAATAAACATGTACCCAGCCCTTGTAGCATTAAAGTTCAAGTCAGTATACAAATCCTACTAATGCGCTTATCTGGGAATGCTTTCTTTTGTGAATTGTGATTATAACCAAGTCAACCATACTACTACGACTGCTACAACTTTGTAGTCATCAATTCAAAGTAGACCACATTTAGATAGTCAGTTTCACTCGACACAGAGTTTAAGAAAAAAAGAAGATTTTTGAAACTTGTGGTCTTAAAAGCTTAAAGGGTAAAAGTTTGTGGGATCATGATATTTGTATTGTTATAATAGTTTCTCATTAAGGGTAAAATAGATAATATGAAGAGTTTAAAGTTGAATTATTTTCAAATTTAAAAATGTGTCATTTATTTTAGAACAAACTAAAAAGGAAAGTATATCATCTAATATAATAAAGTGATGCTTCCATCAATTCTTTTTAACTGTCACTCAAACCACACAAAAAAGAAATCCAAAATATTTGTTACTTTAGAAAATTAAAATGCAATAATTCGTTTTTCCTAATTCCATCCTTACAACTCTAAAAAGAAATAATTATGAACTATTCACTTAACTAAATAAGGATAAATTTAATCAAATATCATATAATTAATATATATATATA
>AWOL01S0033029.1:5483-21135 GCA_000715115.1 Nicotiana otophora
TAGTACTCAAAACGACATATCTGATTGTCACATTCTCCACCTCTAAAAGAAACGTTCGTCCTCCAACGGACATAGAAATATACCTTGATCGGTAAAAAGGTGCGGGTATCTATTCCTCATATCGGACCTGCACTCACATGTAGCCATCGCAATCTGTTGTCCTCTACAAATTCACTTTCATAGAAGGAAAACTCTTAGATCTCAACATTCAAACCTGCCGGTCTAGAATAGCCACCGGCTCTTCCTCGTATGTCAAACTCTCAACAAGTTGCACTATGCTGAAGTCCAAAACATGTGACCTATCCTTATGGTAATTTAGAAGAATAAAATGTGAAATACCGATGTATCCCTTCTAGGCTAGGATGCAATGCGATCCTATAAGAAACTTCACCTACTCTCTCCACGATCTCAAACGGGCTGATAAACCTCGGGCTCAAATTTCCCCTTTTCCCAAATTGCACCATGCCCTTCATAGGCGACTCTCACATAACAATCTTCTCACCCTCCATGTATGCCACATCTCGAACATTCTAGTCCGCATAACTCTTTTCTTGGACTGAGCTGTACAAAATTGCTCCTGAATAACCTTAACCTTTTCCAAGCATCACGAACCTAATTTATGCCCAAAAATCTAGCCTCACCAGACTCAAACCAACATACCAGAGAATAACATCGCCTCCCATAAAGGCATCGCACAGAGCCATCTGGATGCTTGATTGATAGCTGTTGTTACAGGTGAACTTCACTAGAGGTAAGAACTAGCCCCATTAACCCTCGAAATCTATTAGGCATTCTTGCAATATGTCATCCAAAAACTGAATAGTATGCTCAAATTGTTTGTCCGTGTGAGGATGCAATACAGTACTCAGCTCGACTCGTATGCCCAACTCACGCAACACATCTCTCCAAGAGTGTGATGTGAACTGCGTGATACCATTAGAAATTATGGAATGGGCACACCATGCAAGAGGAAAATATCCTAGATGTAAATATGAGCCAACCGCTCTGAAGAATAGTATGTCATTATCGGAATAAAGTGTGCGTAATTAGTCAACCGGTCCATAATAACCAATAAATCGTCATATTTTCTCAAGGTCTACGGTTAGCCTACTACAAAGTCCACAGAGAAGCGCTCCTGCTTCTACTCTGGTTTCTCCAATGTCTTAGTTAACCCACCCGATTTCTGATGTTCATACTTCACCTGTTCACAATTCAAACACCGAGAGACATGACCAACAATATCTTTCTTCATCTTCCGCCACAAAAAGTGTTGCTTCAAGTCACGGTAAATCTTTGTGAATCCAGGGTGAATGGATTACCGTGAACTATGAGCCTTCTCAATGATCAACTCTCTCAACCCATCAACATTCGAAACACAACCCCGGCCATGAAGATGCATAACAAGTCACAACAAAAACCTACCAACAGGTCGTGATGGCACCTAACCCATTTGCTATGAAAGACAAACATAATAAGAGCGAAAAAAGATAATAGAAAAATGATAATAATACAAGTCTAAATCCAATAAAATAAATAACTGCGTCAATACATAACAAATCCCCCACAACTTGTAAATACAGAGTCATGAGCTCTAAAATAGATATACAAGTCTGGAATACAAAAATAATAATACTATCTAAAATAAAGACAATAGTACAAAAATGAAAAGAGATACCAAGGTATGCGATTGCAATGCGGCTCTACCTCATCTATGCAACAAAACACAACTACTTGCGGCTCGATCCAACACCTAGAACTACATAATTAAGTGTAGAGTGTAGTATGAGTACAACCGACCCCATGTACTCAGAAAGTATTGTAACTAACATGTTTATGACTTTGATTTATGAGATGATAATATTGTTGTTGTGTGCTTGTGAGATTTATGAACTGCTCAGGTTATTAGAGAGCATCGTTAATAATTATTGTCGAGACTAAGTTATACGAAGGAGCTCATGAATCACCTTAACATTTTCCAAAGCATCACAAACCAAATCTCTGCCCAACAATTAGCCCCACGGGGCTCAAACCAACCAACCGGAGAACGACATTGCCTCCCCAGATAAGGCCTAGTATAGAGCCATATGGATGCTGGACCGATAAGTGTTTTGTTGGTAAACTCCGATAGAGGTAAGAACTGGTCCTACTGACCCTTCAAATCCATAGATCATGCTCGCAATATATCCTCCAATATCTGAAAGTACGCTCAAATTATGCGTCCGTCTAAGGATGAAACACGTTACTCAGCTCGACCTGCGTGCCCACTCACGTTGCATATCTCTCCAATAGTGTGATATGAACTGCATGCCCCAGTCATAAATAATGAAAATGGGCACACCCTTCAGGCGGATAATCTCCTAGATGTAAATCTGAGCCAACCACTCTGAAGAATAGGATGTCATCACCAGAATAAAGTGTGTGGACTGAGTCAACCGGACCAGAATAACCCATACAACATCATATTTCCTCAAGGTCCGTGGTAAGCCTAGCACAAAGTGCATAGATATACGCTCCCGCTTACACTCCGATATCTCAAANACGCTCCCACTTACACTCCGATATCTCAAATCTTTGAGTCAACCCACCTAGTTTCTAATGCTCATACTTTACCTGTTGACATTCAAACACCGAGAGACATGACCAACAATATGTGTCTTCATATTTCGCCACTTGTAGTGATTCTTCAAATCACATTACATCTTCGTGACACCTGGGTGGATGTCATACCATGAACTATGAGCCTTCTCAAGGATCAACTCTCTCAACCCATCAATATTCGGAACACCAACACAACCCTGAAGCCGCATAACATGTCACGATCAAAAACCACCAACCGAATGTGATGGTGCCTAACTTACTTTCTAGGGAAGCCAAACATAATAAGAGTTGTACTAGATAATATAGATAACGAGAATAATATAGGTATAAAGACAATTACATAAAATAATTGCACCGATACATAACAAATCTCCCAAAACTGATAAACACTGAGTCATGAGCTATATAATAGAGATACGTATCTGGAATACCAAAATAACAATACAATCTGAAAGAAGGACAACAGTACTAAAATGAAAAGAGTTTCAAAGGTCAGCGGTCGAAATGTAGCTCTACGTCGTCTATTTCCAACTCTTCACAACAAAACACAACTACCCATGGTGCGGGCCAACACATGGATTTGCACAATTAAGTATTAGTGTAGTATGAGTACAACCGACCCCATGTACTCAACAAGTATTATAACTAATCTTGGCGAGGTAATAAAGACAACAATTATTAATAATACTTGCTAATAACACGTACAGTTCATAAATCTCACAAGTATATAGCAATAACATCATCAAATCATAAATAAGAGTGAGCCTCCTTGGTGCACAAAAAAGCGAACATGCTCTATTTCAGTTAAAGATCCAGCATATAGAGAAGATATGCAAAGGTAAGGCATGTATACATTCCTGATCTAGCATATAGAGAAGATATGTGAATTAAACATGTATACATCCAAGGAAATTGCAAGTCGAGAAAAATAAAATAACCAAAACACACAATGGCCAGTTTTCCTCTTATTGCATGCACACCATCAAGAGAGAAACATGAGAGGTTGACCCTAGGGGGATGGATCCTTATCCATCCTTATCCACACACTGGACGGACAACTCACGTGCTAACATAACTCAGGTCCGCATAGACAACTCACGTTCTATCAACCCAGTCCATATCACACATAAAGCACATACAAAAAGATACACGTACATGAACAATGTATATCAATTTAGTTACTCATGGACTGATATAAGTGACATGCTATAGTATAGGAATGTGTAAAGTGTAATATCACATTTCTAGTCAGGTAATTATGCCCCAAGAATAACAACTAACACGTTTGAATAGGAGATTAATCAATAAATAATCTCTAACATGATTCCAAATAGCTCACGAAGGGATACAACATAAGAAGTATGATAACATGAAGTGTAGCAATCGATTCTAGGCATATAATAGCCTAAACACTACCCTGAGCATGGATAATACCCTAGTATATGCGCATGGGGTCAATCCCCTCACATGTGCTCCACTCATAGCATGTAGCTTTCACTAATACCTCAGGCAACTAGTGCCTCAACCAAGGTTAGGTAAGATAATTACCTCAAGCAAGATAAATCAGTAATTTAGAAAGCCTCCCCGCATGAATCAACCTCCAGATGGCTCGAATCTAGCCAAAACAACTTTATAATATTAATAGAAGCCATAGAAAGCAACCCCAAACAGTATAGCTAAGATTTTGATGCAATTATACAAAGTCACCCCTGGGCCCGCACACTAGAAACTGACAAAACTCACAAATTCCGAACACCTATTCCAATACGAGTCCAAATATGTGTGTTTCATCCAAATCCAAACCTCAAGTCGTCAATTTCCACTCTCCAAAACCATAATCAAAAACCACCAAATTCAACCTTTAATTCACATAAACTAGGTGTAATAATCCATGGGTAACTAATATCTAACACCAAAATTCATAGTGTACCCCTTCAATTGTTGTGAAATCCCTCCAAAAATAGCATATAGCCAAGCTCGACAACTCTAAATAATGAAAAATAACAAACCCTCAAAATATAATAGACTGTCCATCGATTCCGCATTTGCGGCCCAAAATGTCGCATTTGCGGTCCAATATGTCGCATTTGCGGAAAATCGATTAGAGATGCGGGAATGGCTTATTCCCCAACCAACAATGTTTGCAATCCTCCTACCGCTTCTACGAAATCGCTTCTACATTCCAACTTCTATATCTGCAGTCTTCCCCTTGCCTCCAGTCCAGTCCGTTTCTGTGTAACATCATCCACTTATGTGGCTTCGTATATGCGACCACCATTCCATAGATGCGAAAACACAACTCAACAATCTTCAGTAATTGTAGCATAACTCAAATTGATCTGAAATAAATCTAAAACATGCCCAAGGCCCATGGGACCCTGTCCAAATACACCAACCAATCTAACAACATAACATGGACCTACTCCAGGCCTCGAATCATACCAAACAACATCAAAGCCACGAACCGCACCTCAATTTGAACATAAGGAACTAATCCAAATTNGTAACATCATCCACTTATGTGGCTTTGTATATGCGACCTTAATTCCGTAGATGCGAAAACACAAGAGCCAGCAATCTTCAGCAATTGTAGCATAACTCAAATTTATTTGAAATAAATCTAAAACACGCCCGAGGCCCGTGGGACCCTGTCCAAATACACCAACCAATCCAACAACATAACATGGACCTACTCCAGGCCTCGAATCATACCAAACAACATCAAAGCCACGAATCGCACCTCAATTTGAACATAAGGAACTAATCCTAATTTCTAAATTCAGAACATACGTCGAATATGCCTAAAAAGCTCGGAATGACCTCAAATATTACATTCTAGTCCCAAATGACACGACAGAACTATTCTAACTCCCGGAACTACAATACGAACCTCATATCATCAAAGTCAACTCCTGGTCAAACCTATAGGTCTTATAAACCTTCAACTTACTAATTTTCGCCAAATAGAACCAAATCAACCTAGAAAACCCCAAATCACCTTACAAATCTATTGGAACCATCAAAGCACCATTCTTGGGTCATCTACATAAAATTCAAACTCCGGCCAACGCTTACAACTGAATCCTCCAGCCAATGGACTATGTGTCCTAATTCAATCCAAATATCCCCCGAAACCAAACTAACCATCCCCCGCAAGTCAGATAATCATAAATACACATATGTAAAGCATCAAATAGGGGAAACGATTAAAAAATACATAAAATGACAGGCCAGGTCGTTACATAACACCATTATCTCCAATCACAACCACCTTATCACTACACCGCTGAGCGTGTCTTTTAACACTAACAAGTGAGGATCATCAAACTACCGAGCCTTGATATGCTCCAATAGTGATGACTGTTCCACAACACAAGCAAGAACCATGTTAAGCTCCAAAACATCCAACCTGACGAATCGGTTGGCCAAAACCTGAATATCCATGGGTTGTGGCCTCTCCACTGTCGATAAAATGCTACACTATTCAAGCTCTCTGCTATTCTACTCAAGTCATCAATCACAACATTGTCTTTCCCCAAATGATATAATATGAGTGTATCATAGTCTTTTAATAACTCCAACCATCTCCACTACCGAAAATTATGGTCTTTCTGCTTGAACATGTTTTGGAGGCTCCGATGGTCGGTATAGAGCTCATGTGGAACCTCGTATAGATAGTGCCTCCAAATCATGAGAGCATGAACAGGGGATGCAAACTCCAAATCATGCACAGGGTAACTCTTCTTGTAAACATTTAAATTACGAGACGCGTAGGCAATCACCCTACAGTCCTACATTAATACTGCGCCAAGTCCAATACGCTATATATCACAATACACAGTGTAAGATCATGAACTTGTAGGAAACACAATATCACGCCCTGAAATCGAGGAGCACGACCGGCGCTCAACCGAGTAAACCCAGTAGAGCAAGCCTTATTAACATTAACCTCTCATCAGTACTCATGCATGATTTACCATAACATATTTAGATCTTGACTTTCATATTGAGTACATTTGGCTCAATGGCCCATATTTTCTTTATAGTGGTGGTTACACAGCTCTATAAATAGCTGTAAATACTATGAATGTAAATACATGACAAAACTCAAATCGTTAATTACATGACCCACAGTGTACATGGAGCTTCTATGACAATATATACCTATATACATAAAATGAACTAGAGCCAAACACCCACTAGAACCGTAGCGGGCTCACCATAAGCTGAGTAGTGAAGAAGATCCCTATCAAAGGTCCATATCATCCTGTAGAAGTATAGCATCCATTAAAAGATGCATTGCCCCGGCCAAAAGGGACGTGAGTGCATGTGGAATAGTACTCATATGTAAGGCAGTCAAAAAAACATATAAAAATACGGTAACTCAAATAAGAGGCAAATGAAGTACATCAAGAAACTACGAAACATCCCATATAATCACATTTCAAGTCTTACTATACTTGCCTCATTCTAAACATCTTCTAGGATTAACTGATCCATATGAACTATACGTGGAATACATAATATAATTTAATTCTAACAACATATACAAATAAGGCCAATGAAAGTGGCACCTTCCTCTTTTATTTTACACATATACATTTCATAAACCATCCTTAGTATTCACATATCATATTATACACCTATGCGTCTCATAGACCGTTCACAGTATCACCTATACAATACACTTGTGTGTTTCATAGACCGTTCACAATGTTCATTTTGCAATACAAATACATCTATTCAAGGTCTTGGAAATACAACATGAATATGATGAATCATGGTAAAAATAAAAGGGCTTAGATAGCCGTTAACGTCAAGCAAATTTATTAAGCGCTTTCATTCAAAATTATAGATATTAAGTCGCGGATCCTTTATAACAACATTCACACAAAGCGGCCCTGCCGCCTCACCCTAAAATATGCAGGTGGAGGTGTATCACGATACCACAATATCTACACAAAGCGACCCTGCCGCCTCACCCAGTATATGTGGGTGGAGGGGTATCACTATACCACAATCCATACACAAAGTGGCCATGATGCCTCACCCCGATATATGCGGGTGGAGGTGTATCACAATACCACAATCCCTACACAAAGCGGTCATGTCGCCTCACCCCAATATATGCAGGTGGAGGTGTATCACAATACCACAATCCCTACACAAAGAGGTCATGCATCCTCACCTCAATATATGCGGGTGGAGGTATATTCCACAATACCACAATCCCTACACAAACCGGTTATGCAGCCTCACCCCAATATATGTGGGTAGGGGTGTATTCCACAATACCATAATCTCTACACAAAGCGGTCATGTGGCCTCACCCCAATATATACGGGTGTAGGTCTATTGCACAATACAACAATCCTTACATAAAGCGGTCATGCTTCCTCACCCCACTATATTCGGGTGGAGGTGTATTCCATAATACCAAAACTCTACACAAAGCCGTCTTGCCGCCTCACCCCAATGTATGCGGGTGGAGGTTTGATCCCAATCACAATACATTATATAAACTCAAAGCGACAGAGTTTGTCATCACATTTAAGGTCGTATGTTCCCATATCATTGGAATACTTCATGTTCATGCTCATCATGGAGAAACACAACTCATTACATTAGCGCATGCATGGTAAATCAATAAGTCAATTTTAATGGCACATGGGCCCAATTCCTTTTCTTAAGGTTCATCATCATTTAACGAATGATATCTCCCTTCCATCTCATTATTCACTCCCTTGATATCTTAAGTTCATTAACTAGGTTCACGACTCTTGGGCACTTAACAATCGAAGTCATTTACATACATTATTTTAGAAGCATACAACTATAGTTGAAACCATTGGGACATACAACTCATCATAATTCTCATTTAGGGAACGACCACATTTCATGTTCATACTATCACTTACTTGTACTTGCCATGGGTGATCATAGAATATTAAGAGCATTTAGAACATTTAAGAACATCATAGTCCTTTCTCGCAAGAACGTAGTGGCTTATAACACATTGGAAACAAAAGCACAAATATGTATATCTCATAACCTTTCACACCATACAACAAGAATAACAACAGCCCAGTATAATCCCACAAGTTTGGTCTGAGGAGGGTAGGATATACACATGTTGACCCCTACCATAGAAGGGCTACAAATACGTACATCTCATAACCTTTCACACCATATATCACTTAATCTGTACTTTAAACCACTTACAATATTATTATTTCATTGACTCTCTGGCCATACATATGATTCTTCATTCATGGCATAATGGCCGTATTTCATATTCCACACTTTCATATCTTTCCTTTCATGGATCATCATCATAAATATCAACATATACAATATTCCGAAAATTATAACTTTTGGTTCATTGGCAATTAAGACTTTAAACAAAATGGATTACTTTCCAAGAAATTGAGTAAAATGGTTGGCCATCAAGCACAAGTTTAAATCATAAACGAGTAACACACCATTTATTCTTGAAATACTTTTCCCCAAAAGGGCATTACACCATTTCAACTCATGATTATGTAAGAGCTCCAAACATATTGGAAATACCTACCAGGCACAACATTAGTTCGAATAACCACATTTGGACATGACTTGAGTACATAAGCTTTTGGATAATTCTAATTTTGGAGTCAATTTGGAATAGTTGAATCAAGGCTCATTTCATAATATTTCACACATCATTTCATTTCGTTGGCTCTATTGGCCACAAGTCTAACTTTTATTCTTGGCACGATGTTCATACTTTATATCCACAACTCATTACTTTCACTTCCAAGCATCTTTATAGATTATCGATAATAAAGAATCTCTAATCACGACTTTTAGTACACCTATGAGCAATTAAGAGTCTGAAGCATATTTAGACTTCTTACACAATTTGGCATAATAGCCTTCACCTGAAACACTATTTAGAGTTATAATATTCTTATACCCAACTAATACTTTGAACACATTCTCGAAGGATAACATCATATTATAAGAGCATCCTGAACACATTTTGAACATATACCTTTCAACACAAAGTTTATTCGGAATAGTTGATTTATAAAGAATAACTCAGGACTTAAAAGAACATCATGGAATTCAATTCTAGGAACCAAGTTTAACCAACATACCTCGACTTTAAGCTTTCCTTTAATTACTACACATTTCGGAAATTCTAGCAATCCCAATCTATTTTGAAACATAACAAAATTGAACACAAGTTAGGAAGATATTCATGGTTTCAGCTCATTTGAGCATTTTATCAAATACTAGGTGTGCACATTTGGCTACAAGGTTCTTCTACAAGATTTCCTTCATTCTACAACCCAGTCTTTACTTATTTGAGCTCAATAATCTTCCCACAAACCTTATTGGTACAAGAATATATACATAATACTCCTAGACCTAAGACTCCTAATCACCAATCTTTTATCCCAAACTAGAAATTGAAGACTAGGAGTTTGAATCTTACCTCTTAGATGAAGATCTTGTGATTGGCTTCCTTGATTCTTGAGGATTGGTGCATGATTGGATGATTAGAATGTTAGGTTTCCTCCTTGCCTCTCTAAAATGCTCTTACCTCTCTCTAAAACCCTCAGAAAACACCCTAATATAAGCCCCAAAGGTTATTTATCAAAATGGGGTTGGGTTATGAAAATAGAAAAATTAACCCTCAGAACTCAAGTCCGCGACCGTTGCATAATGGATCGCACAATTGGTACGCGGGTCGCACCATGCACCGAAAAACTAATGCCCATAAATGGGCTTCCCTGGACAGGTCTGTGACTATTTTGCGGTTGCATAACCACTTCTGTGGCCCGCAGAATGATTCTGCGGTCGAAGAATTTGCCGCAGAATTGCATTCTGTCATCCTTTAGTAATTTGGTCATAATGTCTTGTAAGAGTGTCCAAATGATGAACGGTTTGAAGTGTTAGAAACTAAAATCGAAGAGATTTAATTTGATAGGTCATCCATCACATAAAGCCTTATATATATATATATGTAGATATGCTCGTCCAACATTTGGTCTTGTGAGTACTTATTTGAAACTTTTAGCCTATCATGTAATTTCCAACTCGACATGGACTTATGGCTCTCCTTAGACCCCACATCACTTATAATATGCCTTGTACACTTATTATCATATCCAATTGATATACATCATATTAATAGTCCTCATCCACACACAAAATAATATAACTAGTACACATCAACTTTCTTAATAGCGCTTAAGTACTTCGAAATTTTCCGGGCTGTTACACACAACCTCTGGGGCTATAATAAATGTAGTCTTGAGCTTCTAACATCTCGCCTAACACTTGTCGGACCATCTGAAAAGTGCACCCTTCTAGGTCAACTTGGTCAATAGGGCAGACATAAATGAAAACCCCTCCGCGAACCGATGATAGTAAGCTACGAAGAAGCTTCGAATCTCTATAGATGAAGTAGGATTAGGCCAGTTCTGAATTGCCTCAATCTTTTTATGACCCACCTTGATACACCCGTACGTCACCCCATGACCCAAAAAGGCAATCGAGTCTAACAAGAACTCACACTTTGAAAACTTGGCATACAATTGACGATCCTTCAAAGTCTGAAGCTCTACCGTATGTGCTGCTCATGCTTCTATCGATTGCAGCAGTAAGCGAAAATATCATCAATGAATACAATCACGAAGTAATCCAGATAAGGCTTGAACACTCGGTTCATCATGTCCATAAAGGTTGTCGGGTCATTAGTCAAGCCAAATGACATCATGAAGAACTCGTTGTGACAAAATTGAGTCCTAAAGGGTATCTTAGGGACATATGATGCCCCAATCTTCACATACTGGTAGCCAGATCTTAAATCAATCTTGGAAAACACCTCGGTACCCTGAAGCTGGTCAAATAAACCATCAATCTGTATTTTTTCATAATCTATTTTTTCATAATCTATGCACATCCTCATCAATCTGTATTTTTTCATAACAAACAAACTTGGCGCACCACTACGTGAAACACTCGATCTGATGAACGCCTTGTAAAGCAAATCCTGTAACTTATCCATTAAATCTTTCAACTCAGTTGGATCCATACGATATGGTGGAATAGAAATGGCTTGAGTGCCCGAAACCAAATAAATGAACAAGTCGATATCCCTGTCGGGTTGCATACTCGCCAAATCTGTAGGAAACACCTCAGGAAACTCACTCAAGACCCTTACTGAATCCATAGAAGGAACCTCCACACTAAAATCACGGATATAAGCCAAATACACCAGACACTCCTTCTCGACAATATGTCAAGCCATCAAATATTAAACCACCCTACTAGTGGAGTGACCAAGAGTCTCTCTCCACTCCAATCTAGGCAACCCCAACATGGATAAAGTCATAGTCTTTGCATGGCAATCCAAGATAGCGTGATACATGGACAACCATTCCATACCAAGAATAACCTCATAATCCACCATATCGAACAACATAAGATCAACTACAATATCAAAACCATTAATAGTAACAACACAAGACCTGTACACCCGATCACCTATTGTGGAATCCCCAACCGTCATAGACATAGAAATAGGAACATAAAGAGAATCATGATACATACTCAAATGCGAAGATAATTATGAAGACACATAAGAATATGTAGAACTCGGATCAAACAAAAGGAAGCATCTCTATGATAGGCTGAGACTATACCCGTAATAACTATATCTGTATGACTCCGCCTTATGTCTAGCTAGAAATGCATAACTACCTCTTGATAAGACCTGCACCTCCACATTCAATGCACTCTCTTGACTGGCGTGGATGCAGAATGAGAGACTAACCCTAATGAATCGAATAACCACCATGATAGCTTTGAATTGGTTGTGCACTAATGGGAGGTAAAAGTGCACTAAATGCTAGCTGCTCGGAACAAGGTCCATAAGTACCATGATTGCCTGAAGTCCAATGTGTGACCTATAGAGATGACTGAACTGACCTGGTAGGATGGCCTCCACACAAAAAGACATTCCTTTGGGGGAGGCACCACTGTATCCTCCAAAATGATGAGGCCTCTTATTAGAGGTCATCTCTATATCCTGGCCCTTAATGCGCTCGATCTTCATGGCGATATCCACTACCCGAATAAAGGAAATATCCTCCTCGGTCTCGCTGGCCATCTATAGCCTAATGCCATATGTAAGGCCATCTATGAACCTCCGCACCTTCTAACTCTCAGTAGGGATCAGGATAGCTACATTGCGTGATAAACCTACAAATTTGGTCCAATAGTGTGTAACGGTCATGCTACCTTGCTGATGGTGCTCAAACTAACTACGGAACTCCTCTCTCTGAGAGAAATGGATGAATTTCTCCAAAAACAAATATGAGAGTTGAGCCCAAGTGAAAGGAGGTAAACCCGCTGGCCTTCCTGAACATACACTTGAGCCACCACCTCTTGGCAGAACCATGTATCTGAATCACTATGAAATCAACTCTATTAGACTCCACTATACCCATGTTGCGCAATAACTCATGATAATGGTCCAAGACATCCTAGGAACCCTCAGAAGCTGAACCACTAGAGTGAGGGAAAACAACTTGTTGAACTTGTCTAACCTCTACAACCCCTCAGCTGACATTTTGGGTCTCTCCCTGGGTTGTGTAGCAACAATAAGCAGAACTGTCCAAACTGGTAGTATTCTCGGTCATCTCTGCATGAGCGCATTAGAGTGTGTCAGTATGACGACCCCTATTTGCTTGCCTTTAAGGACACAAAGCAGCACGGTGATGCCTAGGAGGTTTCTATTAGACATGATGGGGTGTTGCAGACGTAGGGCCAGATATGTGTGCCCAATATGGATGGGTTTCATGAGTCTATCCTTGAGGAGGCCCACACTTCGAGGTATTCCATTCATCCAGGTGTCACCAAGATGTATCAGGATTTGAGTCAGCACTATTGGTTGAGAAGGATGAAAACATATATGGTAGAGTTTGTGGCTCAGTGTTTGAGCTATCAGCAAGTGAAGTACTAGCATCAGAGGTCGGGCAATTTTCTTTAGAGTCTTGAGATTCCAGAGTGGAAGTGGGGTCGTATTACCATGGATTTCATTGTTCGGCTCCCACATACTTTGAAAACATTTGACGTAGTGTGGGTTATTGTGGATAGATTGACAGAGTCTGCACAATTCATTCCAATTGTGACTACTTAATCTTTAGTTCATCTCCATGGTATGCCAGTGTATATTATCTCCAATCGAGGCACACTCTTCACATTGCATTTCTGGAGAGCTATGCAGCGTGAGTTAGGCACAAAAGTTAAGTTGAGTAGAATATGTCAAACCCCAGACAGACGGGCAGTCCGAGTTCACCATTCTAATCTTGGAGGATATGCTATGTGCATGTGTTATGAATTTTGGGAGTTCATGCGATCAGCTTCTACTGCTTGCAGAGTTCGTCTGCAACAACAACTACCGATCGAGTATTTAGATGGCTCCTTAGAAGGCCTTATTGTCACAACCCAAATCGGAGGGCCACGAAGGGCACCCTGTGCGTTACTCAACTGAGTACCAACGGAGCGTATATTTCTTATCATACCATCATGGGTAAATAAGACAAAAGGGCCGTCATGAGATAACCAGAATAAAACGTAAAGGAATACTCGACATAGGATGATCCAGCATGATATAAAAACTTATACATGTGACATAAGGGCCTATAAGCCCGATATGATCATTTGTACACTCAAAACATAGGCCGACAAGGCCATACATGTACCCATATACATGACATATTTCTACAAGCATCTAAGAGTACATAAAAATCATAATGGTTGGGACAGGGCCTTGCCATACCAATCAATACATGCCTAGAGCGTACTGACCAAATAGGCAACTACGGAGCAAGTGGAGTGCACTAACACCTTCCATTGAGCAGATAGCCTATTAGGAGGACTGTCAACCTGTCTATCGGGACCTATGGTCATGAAACGCAGCATCCCCAGGCAAAATGGACTTCATTACAAATAAAGTACTATAAGGCCCNGCCCCGTAAAACTTTTCCTAAAAGCCGTGGTTTCGTGGGGCCGAAGTAGGCTTACATGTTTAGGGATTGTAGAATTTCTTTGAGGCAAGCTTGCTCGTCGCGGCTCAGACGTTTTGGGTTGAATAATGCGCTGGTGAGTAAAGGAAAATATTGGGCAGAAAAATACATTTTTAAGGCCCGCTATGTGGCCGCAGAATCACTCTGCCGAACGCATAATGGCCGCAGAGTGAACCAGGTGAGGCGAGTTTGGAGATCAGGTTTGTGGTACATTATGCGATTGCAGACCAGTTTTGCGGTACATTATGCGACTACATAACACGTCTACAGGCCGCATAATGACCGCAAACTGAGTTAGTTTTGCCAGTTCCGGAGGACAATTATGCGGCCTATTCTGCAGACCGTAGAAGCATTATGCGGTCGCATATGCGACCGTAGATCCTGTTCCGAAGCTTCATTTTTGGATTTTTAAAACCCGACCCTACTTCTATTAAATAGGCGTAATGGACCATTTTTGAGCTAAAACCAGATATTTGGAGAGTGAGAGAGTGTCGTAAAGTGGGAATGTGATCTTCAACAAATTGTCCTTCGATTGTTGCTCAAATCTTTGAAGATTAACAAGTAAAACACACTAGGTCTATATCATAGAGGTAAGTTTCTACACCCTAGCCCTTAGTTTGGAAATTTATCTAAGAATGGGTAATTAGCAAGACAATTTTTAGGTATGGGAGTTGTTTATTTTGCATGCATGTATTTGCAAAGGGTGTAGGAAGATTGTGAGCTAAACCTGGTAACGAGTGGGTTGTGGGATGGTGGAATCCTCCATAAAAGGACCTTGGAACCCTAATGCACACCTAGTGTTTGATAAAATGCCCAAATGAGCTAGAATCATGATCATCTTCCTAATTTTTGTTCAACTTGTTATATTTCTAAAATAGATTGAAATTGCTAAGAAATTCGGAATATTTTAGAGTTTAAGGAAGCTCAATTGAGGTATGTTGGCTAAAATCTTCTTTAATAATTGGAACCCC
>AWOL01S0033032.1:0-17991 GCA_000715115.1 Nicotiana otophora
ATTTTACATGAAAAATATGAAGTTGGACGGATAGTCCTAACACCTGAAAGTATAAAGCCAGTGGAGGTATAAATGTGTTATTTTGCGGGAAAAAAAAGGGTCAAGTCGATAGACATAAAGACGACTTGTGTCACAAGAAGATTTGTAAATATCCTGGCATTGATTATATAGAGACATGTTCTCCTGTGGTGGATGTCGCCATTTCAGGTTTTAATCTGGCAATACAAGAAAAACATGATATGCGTATAATGGAAATTATTGAAGGATTTAAATTGTTCTGAAGCATATTAAGGTTTCCAAGAAATTTATTAAATAAAGCTTCAAAAATCCTTATACGGATTGAAACAATCAGGGCGCATGTGGTATAATCGCCTGAGTGAGTACCTGTTGAAAGAAGGGTACAAGAATGATTCAATTTGTCCTTGTGTCTTTATAAAAAGATCTGGATCTAAATTTGTTATAATCACCGTGTATGTTGATGATTTAAATATCATTGGAACTCCTAGGGAGCTTCCTAAAGCAGTAGAGCTTCCTAAAGTAGTAGACTATTTAAAGAAAGAATTTGAAATTAAAGATCTTGGAAAGACAAAATTTTGTCTTGGTTTTCAAATTGAGTATATGAAAGATGAAATTTTTATCCATCAATCAGCATA
Organism: Nicotiana otophora; assembly: GCA_000715115.1. Taxonomy (NCBI): domain Eukaryota; kingdom Viridiplantae; phylum Streptophyta; class Magnoliopsida; order Solanales; family Solanaceae; genus Nicotiana; species Nicotiana otophora. The sequence goes on from AWOL01S0033032.1 coordinate 654, forward strand.
CACTAAAATAATTTTAAAGCGATTATATATGGATAAAGCACATCCATTCCGACCTCATGAAAATAATGAAGAGCTTCTTGGTCCCGACGTACCATATCTTAGTGCAATTGGTGCACTAGTGTATCTTTCTAACATGACAAGGTCTGACATAACTTTTCCAGTTAATGTCTTAACTAGATATAGTTCTGCTCCTACAAGGAGACATTGGAATGGAATCAAACACATATTGCGGTATCTAAAAGGGACTACCGATATGGTATTATTTTATGGCAATGATTGCAGTCCTGATCTTGTTGGTTATGCCGATGTTGGGTATTTATATAAACCACAAAAGGTTCGATTTCAAACAGGCTATGTGTTTACATATGGAGGCACTACTATATCTTGGCGATCGACTAAGCAATCAATCGTGGCTACTTCATCTAATCATGCTGAGATAATTGCTATTCATGAAGCAAGTCGAGAATGTGTATGGTTGAGGTCTATAATAAACCTTATTCGAGACAAATATAGTTTGAAGTGTGACAAACTACCCACAATTTTATATGAAGACAATGCAGCATGCATAGCCCAGTTGAAGGGAGGATTCATAAAAGGGGATAAGACAAAGCACATTTCACCAAAGTTATTTTTCACACATGATCTTCAAATAAATGGTGATATTAATGTGCAACAGATCCGTTCAAGTGATAATATGACTGATCTGTTCACCAAATCTCTACCGACGTCAACCTTCAAGAAACTAGTGTACAAGATTGGGATGTGAAGGCTCAAGGATGTGAATTGATGCTCTCATCAGGGAGAGTTAATACGCGTTGTACTCTTTTTTCCTTACAAGGTTTTGTCCCACTGGGTTTTCCTTGCAAGGTTTTTAACGAGGCAACCAATAGGCGTATTTCTAAATATGTGTACTCTTTTTCCTTCACTAGGATGTTTTTCCCATAGGAGTTTTTCCTAATAAGGTTTTAACGGGGCACATTATCCATGGACATCCAAGGGGGAGTGTTATAAGAAAAATCAAATTATGGTGGATGTCTACTCTTCCTCCATGATCTTCTCAGATACTTAATGACATATTTCTATACTTAATGACACATTCAATGGCATATTTTTCTTCACTTTTCATGCCTATATAAAGGCCTTGTAATAAATAGGAAAATACACACAATTGAAGAAGAAAATCTCTTTCTTCTCTCTATCTCCATTTCTTATTCATATTTTACTAAATTGCTTTTATTTCATAACAACATGTCTTGTTCATGTTTTACTAAGTTGCTTTTATTTTATAACACCACATTAGTTTTTAGATCCATTCTTGGATATAAATAAGAGCACACTACAGATTATTAAAACACTTGTCTAGTTGAGAATAAGACAAGTAATTAACGAATCGAACTTCGATGAATATTTGATAAAAACGTACCAAATAATCAATTAGAGAATGAACCAAGTTTAAGAAGATACAATATGGTGATATACCATCTTCTGTCGCCGCCAACTACATGCGACATCAGCTCCTTTCTCTTCTCTTTTGTTTATTTAATTTAAGTAATTGCGATTGGTCAAAAAACAAATTAAAATAGAAACAATCCCTCTGAAACTTTGTAATTACAGCCGCCTAGATCGTTCACTCCTTGTTCCATTTTATTTTTAAAAATACAATTAATTGAAAACAAACTTTAGTTTCCACAACATTCCGCCGTAGCCGACCAACCATACCATCCATTTTTCTCCTTTTGTTTTTCTTAAATTAGCAATCAACACTAACTAATAAGGGAAAATGCATAAGTACCCCTCGCATATACCCGGATTTCTAACTACACACTTTATCTTTGTGGAAATTCTATTACCCTCTAAACGTTTTTTAAATCGAATAAATACCACCCTAAAACTAGACAACCAAACTCTTGGCAAGTGGTGAACTACACACACTGCCACATATATATTTAGTACTTTTTTTATTCTTTCTTCTTTTTCTTATCCTTTTTCTTATTTCTTATTATTCTCATTTTTTTTTGTTATTTTATTCTCTTTCTTTTTGTTTTGGTCACCAGCGGCATAAAATGGTGGTCGTCGGAATTTCAAGCTGAGAAGAATTTTTCCAGTTAAAATTTTAAAATCTCATTTTTTTTCGGTGTGAGAAAGTTTTCTGATGATGAATGTTTTCCACCAAATCTGAGTGTATTTTGCTTTGCTTATGAATAGATCTTTTTCAGAGTTTAATTTGTGTGTGAAAATGATAGAAAAAGGAAAAAGAAAAACAGAATAAGAGGAAGAACAACGGCTAGACAAAGTCGCCGGTAAATGAATATCTGCCGGAATTAAAGAAGAAGCGAAAAAAGAAATAAAAGAAAAAGACAAGTAAAAAGGAAAAGGAAAAGGAAAAGGAAAAGGAAAAGGAAAAAAAAGTAAGAAAAAATGGTAAAAAAGCAAAAAGAAAAATCTGAATATCGTTTTTTCCTTGCTTCTCACTCTCCCAAGGAGAGTGAAATATAGAGGTGGGGATAAAATCTGAAAAATCGAATTCCGAACCGAACCGAATTAGTTCGGTATTTCGGTATCGGTTTATTCGATATTTCGGTATATGAATTTCGGTTCTTCGGTATTTCGGTACGGTCCTCGGTATGAAGGTTTCGATATTTCGGTATACTGAAATACTGTATTATACAAGTGCACCTTCCTTCACTACCCAGCCCAAATTATCAATTTTCAACCCAAAATTTCAAGTTATTAGTTCTTACCCCTCGCCAGTAGCCTACTAAGACTAAGCCGAACACCCCAACCTAATGATAGTTTAGGCTTTCGTGGAATATAGCTGATTGCTTTCAGCACCACACTGGAAGGTCCCCTATGCCTAATTGTGACGCAAAATTCAATTACTAAGTGCTCGAGGAAATAGATAATGATGTGATTTCTATTATAAATTTATTAGAAGTAGAGGACACATTCTGTTTCTATGCACATGTAGTGATTTCTATTAGAAATTATTTGAAGGAATTGCTCATATTTCGTTGTTGCTATGCTCATTTATCATGTTATTAGAAATTTTCCAATGAATTAGAGTTCAGTAGTTCATCACTGTTTAGTTTACAAAGTCTTGGTACGGTACCGAAACCATACCGAACCCGTTGTTCATAACAAATAAGAACAAGGGAAAGGGGTAGAGAGTAGAGAAAACTCCCTATGTTGTCTCTATCTGCATCGGGTCCTCAATATGGACGGGGTCCTCAGCATGCAGCAGCACTGAAGTATGATTAATACTAGGGTTTTCACTGATTAATCATGATTTGCGGCAATTAAACAATAAAAGCTATTTACCCCATCCCCCATTATGCATTCAAACACTACCCACATGCTTCTAAGCAAGAATTAAGCATCAATTTGACATTTTTGGCATGAATCTAACCCTAGATAAAAAGAAAACTAAAACAAAGAGCAAAGAAAATAAAAATATGAAATTAATTCATTGAAATCAACATACCAGTAATGAAATGTAGTAGAAAATCAACACTTTATGAATATGGGATGAGATTGAAAACAAGAAAGAGTGCATTGTGCTTTAGTCTAGCTTGAGAGGACATAGTGTGTAAAGTGTGAATATTCTCAAAAAGTCCTATTTATACTCTGACCATGTTGTCCCACCGACTTACCTGAGTGCGGCCGCATAATTTTGGTGCGGTCCGCACTTTTTAACTTTTCTAACTCAGCAGTTGATTTAGTGACACGATCCGCATAAAAATAGTTGCGGCCGCACAATCTGTGCAGTCCGTGAAATTTTGATCGCGGCCGCGAATCCTTAAGGGATTTTGTCTGGCTAAACTTCAGAGAGTTGGCATTTTTCATCTTTCAACTGTGTGACCGCACACAGCATTGTGCGGACGCGAAGGGCTTGTGCAGTCCGCATAATTCTGGCGCGGTCCGGACAATTTCATCACTTGGCCAATTTTTGTCTTGTCAATTTTCTGCACTCCACACCCAATTCCTGCATACACTTCACAACCGCTTAGTCCAAAACAATGCCTAATCTAAAAAGTAAATCAAAAGAAAGAAAAATACATGGGTTGCCTCCCAAGAAGCGTCTGATTTAACGTCGCGACACGACGCATGTTACCATAATTAATTTGAAATGGAGCAATGCCACAAGGTGGCCATCATCAACCTTACCAAGGTAGTGCTTCATCAGGTGCCCATTGACTCTAAAGATCTCACCATTCTTATTTTTCAAATCAAGAGCACCAAAAGGAGTCACATGTACCACTTCAAAAGGACCACTCCACTTTGATTTAAGCTTTTCCGGAAACATCCGTAACCGAGAGTTGAATAAAAGAACAAAGTGACCTTCTTTTAATTCTTTATTTCGGATATACTTATCATGTAGGTACTTCATCTTGTCCTTATACAAGAACGGACTGGAGTAAGCATGGAATCGGAACTCATCAAGTTTATTCAATTGCTCCACCCAAATATTGGCAGCTACACCCCACTCAAGGTTCAATTTCTTCAACGCCCACATGGCCTTATGCTCTAATTCCACCGAAAGGTGGCATGCTTTCCCAAACACCAACTAGTACGGAGATATACTAATTGGAGTCTTGTAAGCTGTTCTATAGGCCCAAAGAGCTTCGTCAAGTTTCCTTGACCAATCAGTCCGATTTGCATTGACAGTCTTGGATAGAATACTCTTGATCTCCCTGTTGGAGACTTCAACCTGTCCACTTGCATGGGGGTCATAGGAGGTTGACGCCTTGTGAGTGACACCATACTTGGAGAGTATAGTGTCAAAGGCTTTGTTGCAAAAATGTGAACTCCCATCACTAATGATGGCCCTTGGGGTGTCGAACCTTGCGAATATGTTTTTCTTCAAGAAAGCCACCACACCCCGTGCTTCATTGTTGGTCAAAGCCACAACTTTAACCCATTTGGAAACGTAATCCACAACAACAAGAATATAGGTGTTCCCACAAGAGCTCAAAAATGGACCCATAAAGTCGATGCCTCACACATCGAAAATATCAATCTCGAGGATGGTGGTGAGAGGTATCTCATTTTTCTTGGAGATCTCATCGACCCTTTGGAAATCATCACAATGCTTAACGAGCTTGCTAGCGTCTTTGTACAAGGTAGGCTAATAGAATCCACAACTTAGGACCTTTGTAGCAGTTCTCGCCCCACCATGGTGACCACCATAGGGAGAAGAATGGTAAGCTTCAAGAATACCCAATTGCTCTTCCTCTGGAACACATCTTCGGATAACACCATCAGTGCAAATTTGGAATAGATATGGCTCATCCCAATAGTAGTCCAGGCAGTCCCATTTGAGATTCTTCCTTTGATTTGAGGAGAACTCATTCTGAACAATGCCACTCATAAGATAGTTGGCCACATCGGCAAACCATGGCATCCAAGGAAATGAATCATTAATCTCAAGGCCATCATATGGCCTCCCTTCCTCCTCCAATCGGGACAAGTGGTCCGCCACTTGATTCTCACTACCCTTTCGGTCTTGAATCTATAGATCAAACTCTTGAAATAGAAGAACCCACCATATCAACCTAGCCTTAGATTTTTTCTTGCTCATCAAATAATGAAGTGCCGCATGGTCGGTGTGAACAATCACCTTTGTACCCATTAGGTATGGGCAGAACTTCTCCACTGCAAAGACGATGGCTAGGAGTTCTTTCTCGGTCACCGTATAGTTGACTTGGGCCTCGTTCATGGTCTTGCTAGCATATTTGACCAGATGAAAGATCTTATTAAATTGTTTCCCCAATACCGCACCAATCGCCACATCGCTTGCATCACGTATGAGCTCAAATTGTAAGCTCCAATTTGGCGCGGTGATAATAGGAGTGGTAGTCAACTTATACTTGAGTAGTTCAAATTCCTTCATACAATATTCATTGAAAAGGAACTTGGCATCTTTCTCTAAGAATTTGCAAAAGGGGTTTACCACCTTAGAAAAGTCCTTGATGAATCGGCGGTAAAACCCCGCATGACCTAGAAAGCTTATCACTCCCTTTACAGAAGCAGGGGAAGGGAGTTTGGATGTCACTTCAATTTTTGCTTTATCAACCTCAATACCATTCTTGGAAATCATGTGACCGAGGACAATGCCTTCCTTGACCATAAAGTGACACTTCTCTCAATTCAGCACCAAGTTAGTTTCTTCACAATGTGCCAATACCTTATCCAAGAACTCTTCAAAAGAATCCCCCACGATAGAGAAATCATCCATGAAAACCTCAAGAAAGTCCTCAACCATATCGGTGAAGATGGACATCATACACCGCTGAAAAGTTGCCGGTGCATAGCATAACCCGAATGGCATCCGCGAAAATGCGAAAGTGCCATATGGACAAGTGAAGGTAGTATTCTCTTGGTCTTCAGGTGCAATAAGAATCTGGTTATATCCGGAATATCCATCCAAAAATAATAATAAGCACGCCCGGATAACCTATCCAACATTTGATCAAGAAATGGAAGCGAAAAATGATTTTTTCGCGTAACTTTGTTGAGCTTTCTATATAGTCCATGCACACTCTCCACCCGATGACAGTTCTTGTGGGGATCAATTCATTTTTATCATTTGTTATCACAGTCATGCTCCCTTTCTTTGGGACACATTGCACCGACGAGGTCCACGAACTATCGATAATGGGGTAAACCACCCCGGCATCCAACAACTTGATGATCTCTTTCTTTACTACCTCTTGCATGGTCTCATTCAATTATCTTTGATGTTCTACGGAGGGTTTGGCATCCTCCTCCAAAATGATTTTGTGCATGCAAAAGGCGGAGCTTATACTCTGAATATCCGCCAATGTCCAACCTATTGCTTTCTTCCTCCTTTGAAGCACCGCAAGGGTGGCATCTACCTGAATGTTAGTTACGCACGAGGAAAGAATAACGGGTAAAGTGGAACAAGGGACTAGAAACACATACCTGAGGTGTGAAGGCAAAGGCTTTAACTCCAAGGTGGAAGACTCCTTGATTGAGGGCTTTGTTGGTGGAGTTTTCCGGTTTTCGAAATCCAAGGAAAGTTTTCGGGGCTTATAAGTATATAATTCCATTCCTTGCAAAGCTTTGACACATTCTACAAAGCCTTCCTTCTCATCCTCATCATGATTCAACAACACCATTTCCAAGGTATCTTTCACATTTATCACAGCACTTATGTCATCAATAATTACTTCGGTCACAAGATCCACGAACGAACACACTTCGTTGCTATTTGGCTGCCTCATTGATTTACAAACATGGAACACCACATTTTCATAGCCCACCCGGAAGATGAGGTCTCCAGCTTTCATATCAACTAAGGCCTTCCCTGTAGAAAGAAAATGTCTCCCCATAATGATTGGCACCTCGTAGTCAACCTTACAGTCAAGTATCACAAAATCTGCGGGAATGATGAACTTGTCGACCCTAACTAACACATCATCAATTATCCCCAATGGACTTTTCATTGTCCGATCCGCCATTTGCAACCTCATGGATGTGGGTCTTGGTTGCCCAATCCCCAACATTTTGAACGCAGAATATGACATCAAGTTAATTCTTTCCCACAAATCACATAAAGCTTTGGCAAAATCGGCATTCCCAATAGTGCACAGGATTGTGAAAGCACCGGGGTCTTCTAACTTTGGAGCCATGGAGTGTACCATAGAACTCACTTGATGTGTCATTTTGATCGTTTCACAGTTCATTGATCTCTTCTTTGTTATCAAATCCTTCATGAACGTGGCATATCCCGGCATTTGTTTTAAGGCTTCAACTAACGGCACATTTATGGACAAACTTTTTATCATATCAATGAATTTCTTGAATTTATTCTTATTATTTTTCTTTGAAATTCTTTGAGGGTATGGAGGAGGAGGCCTTGGCATTGGTACCTTAGCCTTTGGGACTACCTGTTCCGGTATGTCAGTCACGTGCTACCTAGACAGGTTCACTTCTTTTTGCGTCTCCTCCACATTTTCATCAATATCAATCCTCGCTTCTTCATTAGCTTGAACATCATTTCTTGGCTCATCATCATTTTGCACTAACACATCATCACCCACATGTCTTCTTTGGGGTCTCCCACTTCTTGTTGTCATGGCCATTGCATGCCCTATATTCCCACCTTTCGGGTTCACCACCATATTACTAGGTAGTGCCTCCTTTGGGCGATTATTTAAAGCTTGAGAAATTTGGCCAAGTTGAACCTCCAAGTTGCAGATAGAAGTGTTGTGGGAGGCTAATTGGGCATCGGAGTTGGCGTTTTTCTCCATCATTTGCTTAAACATATTTTCAATCCGTCCCATTTCACTATTGGAAGAACTATGATCTTGCGACGGATATGGAGTCGGGTTGTTTGGTTGTTGATACATCGGGGGGCCTCTGAAAGCCCGACCCCCGATTTCCTTGATTATTATTTTTCCAACCCCCTTGAGTATTGTTGTTCCCCCAATTGCTTTGATTGTTGCCACCCCAATTACCTTGATTATTTCCTCCCCAATTGCCTTGATTACCTTGATTACCCTAATTGCTTTGATTATTATTGTTCCCACCACTCCAATTTCCTTGGTGGCCTTGGTTGTTCCAGTTTCCTTAGTTTCCTTATGATCTCCAGTGTTGTTGATTTGTAGCATTGCTTCTTTGACCTTGATAATTGTTGACATATTGAACCTCTTCATCTTGCTCATGATATGAATCATCTTGATTATACCCACTATTACTTTGCTCAAATTGTTCAGGATGGTTCTGTACTTGTTGACCTCGTTGCCGTCTCTTGTTTACCATCATGTTCACCTCTTCCATAGCATTCACCTGTTTCGACCCTTGAACCTGTTGAACCTGAGCCTTGGCCAATTGGTTCATGGTGGTTGTCAACTCCGCAATAGCTTGCCCATGATCATGTAGCTCCTTGTGTAGGTGAATAACATTTGGGTTACCCTGGGGAACATTGGCACTACTTTGCCACGCCGAAGAGGTGTTCACCATCTCATCCAAGATTTCACAAGCTTCAGAATAAGGTGTATTCATGAAGTTACCCGCATCGAGTTTATTTACCACACACTGATTTGTTGTGTTGATCCCCTGTAGAAGGTCTGTTGGATCATGGCCTCGGTCATATCATTGTTTGGGCATTCTTTGACCATGGTGCGATATCATTCCCATATCTCGTGCAATGGCTAATTGGGCTCTTGTTTGAAAGATAAAATTTCATCCCTTAGTGTAGCCTTGTGCCCTTGAGAGAAGAATTTGGCAATTAACTTCTCAGCCAACTCATCCCAAGTGTGGATGGAATTATTGGAAAATATCTCTAACTAGTCTAAAGCCTTTCCCCGTAGAGAAAAGGGAAACAACTTAGCAGCAGTGCATCCTCGGTGACATTTGTTTGCTTGCTCCCCCAACAAGTATCGACGAAACCTTTGAAATGCTTGTAGGCATTTTGGTGTGGAGCTCCGGTGAAGAAACCCTGCTGCTCAAGTAGTGTAAGCATCACATTGGTAATTTGGACGTTTCCCGCCCTAATCCGGGACAGGACTATTGCACCTGTATAGCCCTCATTCGGCAACATTCGGTGCACTGCTCTTGGTGGAGGCAGTCGGCCTCGCCTATTTACTTGAGGCTCGGGTTGAACCTCATCCACTTGATCGTTATCTAGGTCATCCCCTAATGGTAAATTTCCGAGGGGCTCGTTGTTAAGGGCCATTTTGTACCTAAATTCAATTCACAAACAAAATTTATGAATCGGAAGGAAAGAAAAACAAAACATACAAATACCTAGATATATAGATAAATCCGTTCAACTCCCTGGCAACGGCGCTAAACATTGATCGGGTCCAAGCCTATACTACTATTGAGCAACAAGGGTGGCCAATGCAGTTTTAATCCAACTAGGTCAGGATCGAATCCATATGGAGTCAATGTTTGAAATTAGGTTTATATCTAAGCTTGATGCGGGTTTTGAATCTAATTACACTTCCACAAGTTTGGGTTTGATTTCTACTTCTAACTTTACTCTAATGATTGCAATAATTCAAACTAAGGACAATATTTTTATTGTTGTTTTTCAAATGTTCAAAGAGACTAGGGTAGTGACTTCTACCTAGGTGGATATCTAACGGGTAGCCAAAACTAGGGCAAGCTTGATTAGTTGGGATTGTAATATAGTTATCACACACATATACTCACTCTATACCTCTCTGTAGTTTGAGTGATTTTTCTCAATTTGGTTTTCTCAAGTCCAAATGGGTATTCATGCAAATCAAGTGATATTAGCTTAAGTTGGGTATTACTATCTCTAGGTTTAACCCTTTAATTGGAGCTATCAATTTCTTGAGTTCACCCCAATTCCTTGTTAGCCTAGTTTTCCTAGACTTAGTCCCTCTTTCTCAAGTAGAGACTAAGTCAAAAAGGCATGAATCAATGTTTGCAACCATTAATTCTTGAGTTCTAGAAAGAACTAGGCTAAATATCACTAACCTATTCACATTCAAGCCCTAACATTAATTACCCATTAAATACCCACACTAGGGTTAGGTCACAACCCTAGCTATAAGTTTAGCTACTCATGGAAATAATAGAAATTAAAGATGAATTGAAGAAAAATCCATAATATTAATTTATGGAATAAAACTCTAATGTTAAAAAGTGAATCTAGTACAAAATTTTCGAAAACAGAAAAGTCAGCCGTCTCAGGTGCTCATACAAAACATAACATTCCCTAAAAATGAAAAAAAGTTATATTTATACTAAGCTGAAAACATCTGACAAAAATGCCCCTACGTAGGTTGTTCGCCCGAGTAATTTTGAGTGCGGCCGCACGTTTGTTTTTGTGGCCGCATAATACTGATGTGTTTCGCGCTCTTCTTTTTTGGATCAGGGTTGAGCTGAACTTTAGCGGACCGCATAATTCTAAGTGCGGCCGCGCTCCAAATTAAACGGCCACATAAAAGTGATGCGGTCCGCACTTGCTTGGGTTTGGCTTGAAATCAACTCTCTGATTCTTCATCTTGCGGACCGCATAAATTCGATCGTGGCCGAATAAGGGATTTCCGCGGTCGCACAATTCTAGTACGGTCCGCACTTCTTTTTTTTGTTCAAGTTGTCAGCTCTCTGAATCCCAGTCATCGCGGTCTGCATAATTTCAATTGCGGCCGCACAAGGACTTTCGTGGCCGCACATTTCTGGTGCGGTCCGTGCTCATCATTTATTCAAAAATCACACTCTCTGAATCTCCCTATTGCAGACCGCATAATTATGATCACGGCCGCATCATGGGTTCGCGGCCGCATAATATTTGTGCGGTCCACACTACAGACCTCTTTGCCAAGCCTTGGTGTTTGTTCAACTTTTGACTCCTTTGTGAGTTGATTTTAATTCCTTTGGCTCATTTTGAACAATTCCTACAAGAAAGAATATTTCATTAGTTTCCGGGAATACCTTCAAGCATTTTTGGCCTAAAACACAAGTAAAAGAGATCAAATAATAGGTTAAAATCCCTACTTATCAGAGGCCAAGGGCCTCATTGTGAGATATTATACTATAGCATGTGAGTTGTCCGTGCAACCCGTGAGTTGTCTGTGCAGCACGTGAGTTGTCCGTGCATATTATAGTGCTTGGGTTGTAGGAGCCCCTCCGGAGTCTGAACACCCCTAGTGAGCGCGGGTACCCATTGAGTGTGAGTTTTGAGGGCTGAGAGCCGAGTGGTTGAGTTGTTGCTCTGAGAGGCTGTACTTGCTTTTCATTAGTTGTTGCACTTAGTTGCTATTTGCTATTGTTGTGAAATTCTCTGAAAGAGTTTATATCCGGATTACATGAACTTGAAATTGATTTGACTTAAACTGCTGGATTTGAAAGCATGTCTATTCTTTGCTGGAATTACTGAAAGTGAACTATAACTATGAAACTCGTCACTATCTTCAGTTCCTTAGATATTATTGTTACTTGCCTAGTTGGTTCTACTCATACTATACCCTGCACTTCGTGTGTAGATCCAAGTGCTTCTGGACATAGCAGGTGTTGATTCTCTCATGCAGTTGATCTTCCAGAGATTCATAGGTAGCTGTCGTGTTTCGCAAACCTTGTCTCTCCTTCCCTATCTCCTTGTTTTAATGTATTTTGGTCTTAGACTATTATAGATTATATTTTCCAGACTTGTATCCACCTTAAATGCTCATGTACTCAGTGACACCAGGTTTAGCGGAGTGTTCGTATCAGTATTTGTGGGATTTCGTATTGTATTTAAATATTATATTTTCAAACTTAAAATAAATTGTGGTTTATTGATATTGTCGGCTTGCCTAGTATCGAGATAGGCGCCATCACGACAGGTTGGGAATTTGGGTCATGACAAGTTGGTATCAGAGCTCTAGGTAACATAGGTCTCACAAATCATGAGCAGGTTTAGTAGAGATTTGCGGATTGGTACAAAGACATCTGTACTTATCTTCGAGAGGCCACCGAACCCTTACGAAAATTTCACTTTCTTGTATTCGATCATGCGGAATTGATTCAGCTTGATACATAACTCTTATAATTCTTTCCACACATTTCGTATGCGCATATGAGCGCTCGGTATCAGCTGTGCATCGCCAAATTGGGATTCTATTAACGAGGTTCAAGATGTGTATTTTGTGTTTTGGTGATGGGCCAGTCTGGAGAACTTGAGGCCAGGTTTAGACCGCAGCTTAGGCTCGGTAGTATCAGTTGTAACCTGTACATTTGGACTCATATGTCCGGTAATGTCCCTACAAGTGGAATTTGCGGCTCGATGAGCGGTGGCTTGGCTTTGTGATGAGTATGATGTAACTGCGGGATGTGTTAAGAAGATTTGAATGTGACGAGAAGTGTTTCCTTGAAATGTAGAGGAAGGCCATTGGGTGCTTGATTTTTGTTTTGATGTGACCTATGGTCTAGAGTGTGAATGTTCTGAAGGATCTTTCAATTTGTTAAATTTTGGGACAAATTAAATTCTCATGTCTTGTCAATGAGTTTGGACTCAAGAAGATTAAGTATTTATGTAGTAGTAGTTGTTGCGAATGGTTATTCTGATATTAATGGCTCGAGAAAGGTGATATTCGAAGAGACTTAGAGTCAGTAACATTTTATTAGTTCGGGTTCGACATAGATGCATTTCGAGTTGATGTAACAATTGGGTAGCAAAGTATGAGGGAAGACATGACGAGAAGTGTTTTGCGGTGGTTGAAGTACTAGAAGTTTCTTAAAGGAGATGATTTAACCGAAGTAAGAGTGGCAGATTAGCATATGAATTCAATGGTAGGGTAGTCGTGCGCCGTGAGAAAGTGTAGAACTGTTTGGAATCGTGATAGAATATGATTTGTCCTCCAGACTTTATTTTGAGTGATGGTTACTTTACAAAGGAAGATTCAATATGGCAGAAAGGAGTTTGTTTGAAATGAGGAGGGATGTGAAGATCTTATTATCGTTTCAGGCACATTATGACTTGAGTTCAGAAGGCATTGTTGAACTTTCAATTGATGTCAATACGGAAAGGGCATACTTATACAAATGGTGGGCGAGCATAAGCTCAGGATAATTTACTGATTTCGTAGTTGTTGCGCCCAGTGCAGCATCGTTGGAAGATGTCAGTAAGGATATTCCACAGGTGTGTTATCCCTTATGAGTAGTTAGCGGTGACGTGATATCGATGAAGCTTCTGCAAGGAATATTACTTGCTACCCGGTAACGGGTCATGTGTGTGACTGTGGCTGGTGATTCAGAACGTTCATGAAAAGCTTAACAAAAGACTTCGAGAAGTCTAGCGAGTTGACGGTGCGAGATCATGGTAATTGAAAAGGAGAAATCCCTGCGGGTTCTAAGTTATTATAATTGTAGCTTAAAGCTAAGTGGGGGAGTCTACTATTGATAATTTGATCTCATGGTTATGTGTTAAAATTTTTAGTTTTGGTCGGAAACATACTTGTGGATCAGTTATGACTTGTAGAGATGGAGATCGAGGATGACTCGAGTAAGGAAATTCTTGAATACAGGTTATATGGCATTTTATAGAAATATGGAAATCATGGAATGATTAAATTGTTATTTTAAGAACTTAGTGCGCATGAAGTATGAATTTGATTAGTCTTGTTAAGGTAGGGCTAATATTTAGGGGGTTGTTGTGCTAATGGGGCTTGTGCCTTTCGGCCCATTTGGGCAGTGCAAGTTTGATTTGAGCAAAGTAGGTGTCTCCCGAAAACATTCTAATGGGTTGGAGAATTTTATATAGTAATTGAGAATGATTCCGAACTTGTGTAGGGATAATAATCTGAGATTTTGCATTGAAGGTGTCACAACTTGCGGTAATTTTGCATGACTATGGATTCTACATTTTCGTATAAGAAAGGAAAGAAGAACAATTCTAAATTCGCATAAGGCATTTCCAGAGTGAGTGTTACAGTTGTGGTATTTATGGAGGTGCTTAAGAAGAATACATTGGCTTACGGGTCTTATGGCAGTGTAGTTGTATGTTAGGATGTTTTGTAGTGTGTTTGGGTAAGGATCATGAAGTTTCGACAATGAGAAGTGTCAAATTGAGGTTCGTTCAGAAGAAACTTGAAGAAAATAGGACGACTGGGTAGTATGCTGGACCAATTTGGTAATGGTATGATCAGAAATGTTAAGGCTCTACGGACGTTTTAGCGGAAATATTCTTGGGTTTGTGACCTGCGTGACGGGGTCGAGTAAGAGGAATTTAGTTCTGATAGCTTGGTTGTGGGCAAATGGAATTCAAAGTGTTCATGATGGTTTCTACTATGGTTTGAACCGGATATTTTCTACCGGTGTATGGAACGTGTTGTGTATGGTGATTTCCTCCTAGAAAGAAGCAAGAGAGATGTTTCTAACTAATAGGGTATGTAATTTACTGTTGACTTAGAGTTGATAATGAGATTCTCATGCTTGTCACATGATGGAATGATAGATGTGGTATGTTGTGCGGGATTAAGATTTGCAGGTACAATGTGGCAGTTCATTCTTGAAAGGAAGATCACGAATTTTGGACAGAATGGTCAATTTCAGATAATTAGATGAATGTTATAGCTGCTCAGTAATCCCTAAGAAGGGTGCGCATTTCAAAAGGCGCATTATGTTTTGACTTATAGATGTTCATTGGTATTGCAGTAGTCACCTAGTTGATAGACTGCTCATTTCAAATTACTGCTATGTGGCACAAAAGAATTATGAAAGTATTCCTTTTGGGAAGATGGTGAATGGAAGATGTGTTAGTCATTCTAGTGCTAGAGTTGGAATCAGTTACGGTAATTCATGTGTTTGATGAATTTGGAGACTATGAGTTCTCAACGCATATTGTTTCAGGGTTGCGATCTGTTTGAGGTGAGAATTTTATTTAAATTCAGTAGAGCCACTAGTTGTGTTAATTATTTATGATAGCTACGCGCTATGAGTGCACGTATATATGAGGTTTGAGCCCATATGCGGGTATTAGGGCTAGTATGCATACTCGAAAGAATGCTTAGGCTATGCTATGCCTAGAGTTGACTGGTATGCGTAAAGTTATAACGTTTCTTGTGTTTGTACCTTTGTGGAGACCTATCTGAGCTACATTTGAGGTTACAAAGATGCTAGTTCCCCTGAGTAAACGAGGTAGTTACTACTTCAGCGTTAACTTGCCGATTTGAAGTTTGATAGCAAATTTTGCACATGCTTACGCTATAGCATGTTATTTATGCCAGTCCAGGAGCATGAGAATATTATTTCATTATTATATACAAGTGAACTTGTCTAATTTCTCTTGTATAATATGCTGCGACTGGAGGCCGGTGACCATGCCGGGCGATTCATATTATTGGCATGTCAGTTGCCCGTTCTGTGTGTGAGAATTCTAGTTCTATAATAATTTATCTGATCTATTAATTTTCTTCCTCTATAAATGTGCACATGCACCTACAGTTATCCTCTTCACGAAATTTAAAGAGTTGGTTGTAACATTGCGGTTGTAGTAGTGCTTGTTGAACTTGCAATATGGTTCTCTTCCGTGAGACATCTCCCATATTTGGGTACACAGATTGCGCAGTTGTGACTTGAGTTATATTGATGTGGCTTGTCCGTGGAATAGTTGTGTTTAATAAATATAATGTCATTGGACCTAGAATGGGTACTATCAAGCTCGATTATGGTATATTCGGGAGGATAATGTTGAAAGTCAGCTTAAGAGAGGATTATAGTTCTGGTTAGGGTAAGAGAGCTCTATGACGTGTTGATCTAATAAGAGGTTACGAGATTCTACGTGTTTCTTTTATTATCACAATGTACAAAGTTTTTGGGGTGATGTTTGGTTCGATATGGGGTTTAATACTAGTACATGGTTTGTCTTGGAGTTGTTACTGTGATCAGGAATGATTCCACGGGCATGCGAGTCATGTAATATGATAGTTGATTATATCTGTGGTTATAGATATGGCTCGATGCATCTCGTTCAGACTTATACAGTGTGTAGATGTGAGATTCGGGTCTTGAAAAGAATTCTGGATGTTAGATATTTCACTCCAAGGTTTTGGGCTAAGGTTAAATTAATGATTTTCAGTTATGTTGTGTGGTAGGTCCTATATAGAATAGGGTGACATAATATCACCCCCGGGTATGTGCGTGGTAAGATGGAATAGTGATTCGATGGCTTGGAAACAACTCTTGGCACATTCAATACCGAACGTATGTTTAAGTGAGGGAGAATGTAATGACTCGGCCGGTCGTTTTGATTATTACAGCCTTGTTCCCCCATTTACTGTTTAATTTATGCTTCACAGTCGTTGTAAGACTTACCGGGTTAGTTGGTTCGAGTCCGGGAGGAATTTAGAGTGAAATAAGACACTTAGTCTCATAATTAAAAATGTAAGTTCGAAAAATTGACCGGATGTGGGCTTATGTGTAGAGACCTCGAATTCTAATTCTGATAATTCCAATAGCTTCGTATGGTGATTTTGGACATAGGAGCGTATCCAAAAATTTATTTGGAGGTCCGTAGTGGAATTAGGCTTGAAATGTCGAAAGTTAAATTTTTGGAAAGTTTGACCGGGGAGTTGACTTTTTGATATCGGGGTCGAAATCTGATTCTGGAAATTTTAATAGCTTCGTTATGTCATTTATGACTTGTGTGCAAAATTTGAAGTCATTCTGGATTGATTTGATGTGTTTCGGCACAAGATAGAGAAATTAAAAGTTCAAAGTTCATAGATTTTGATTTGAGGTGCGCTTCGTCGTTTTGATGTTATTTGATATGATTTGAGGCCTCGAGTAGGTACGTGTTATGTTATGGAACTTGTTGGTATGTTCGGACGGGGTCCCGAGGGCCTCGGGTGAGTTTTGGATG
>AWOL01S0033032.1:18661-50915 GCA_000715115.1 Nicotiana otophora
ATTGATGTGGCTTGTCCGTGGAATAGTTGTGTTTAATAAATATAATGTCATTGGACCTAGAATGGGTACTATCAAGCTCGATTATGGTATATTCGGGAGGATAATGTTGAAAGTCAGCTTAAGAGAGGATTATAGTTCTGGTTAGGGTAAGAGAGCTCTATGACGTGTTGATCTAATAAGAGGTTACGAGATTCTACGTGTTTCTTTTATTATCACAATGTACAAAGTTTTTGGGGTGATGTTTGGTTCGATATGGGGTTTAATACTAGTACATGGTTTGTCTTGGAGTTGTTACTGTGATCAGGAATGATTCCACGGGCATGCGAGTCATGTAATATGATAGTTGATTATATCTGTGGTTATAGATATGGCTCGATGCATCTCGTTCAGACTTATACAGTGTGTAGATGTGAGATTCGGGTCTTGAAAAGAATTCTGGATGTTAGATATTTCACTCCAAGGTTTTGGGCTAAGGTTAAATTAATGATTTTCAGTTATGTTGTGTGGTAGGTCCTATATAGAATAGGGTGACATAATATCACCCCCGGGTATGTGCGTGGTAAGATGGAATAGTGATTCGATGGCTTGGAAACAACTCTTGGCACATTCAATACCGAACGTATGTTTAAGTGAGGGAGAATGTAATGACTCGGCCGGTCGTTTTGATTATTACAGCCTTGTTCCCCCATTTACTGTTTAATTTATGCTTCACAGTCGTTGTAAGACTTACCGGGTTAGTTGGTTCGAGTCCGGGAGGAATTTAGAGTGAAATAAGACACTTAGTCTCATAATTAAAAATGTAAGTTCGAAAAATTGACCGGATGTGGGCTTATGTGTAGAGACCTCGAATTCTAATTCTGATAATTCCAATAGCTTCGTATGGTGATTTTGGACATAGGAGCGTATCCAAAAATTTATTTGGAGGTCCGTAGTGGAATTAGGCTTGAAATGTCGAAAGTTAAATTTTTGGAAAGTTTGACCGGGGAGTTGACTTTTTGATATCGGGGTCGAAATCTGATTCTGGAAATTTTAATAGCTTCGTTATGTCATTTATGACTTGTGTGCAAAATTTGAAGTCATTCTGGATTGATTTGATGTGTTTCGGCACAAGATAGAGAAATTAAAAGTTCAAAGTTCATAGATTTTGATTTGAGGTGCGCTTCGTCGTTTTGATGTTATTTGATATGATTTGAGGCCTCGAGTAGGTACGTGTTATGTTATGGAACTTTTTGGTATGTTCGGACGGGGTCCCAAGGGGCTCGGGTGAGTTTCGGATGGTTAACGGATCAAATTCGGAGTTAGAAGAAATTTGGAAAATTTATGTCTTGTGGTGTGATTGCACTGGCGAGGAATTGGCCTTAGGTGCTGTGCCACATATGCGACTAGTTTACGCAGAAGTAGAGCTGGGCTAGCCTGGACAGGGCGCAGGTGTGAAGGAGTTAACTGCATCTGCGAGCCCGCAAGTGCAAGCGAGGCTCCGCAGATGCGGAGTTGAGGGAGAGGCAAGTCCGCATGTGCGAACCATTGAGCGCAGAAGCGCAACCGCAGGTGCTGTCATAGGCATCGCATAAGCGATCATGACTGGCCAAGCTGTTCTCGCAGAAGTTATATTTGTCCCGCAGATGCGACTTCTTGTCCGCAAGTGCGGATTGACCGGACAGAACCTTTAAGTTCGAGGGTTCGTGGTTTTTCACCATTTTCGGATTTTGGAGCACGGTTTGGGCAATGTTGGAGAGGACTTTTCCACACAACCAGGGGTAAGTGTTCTTGACTTCCTTGTGATTATATTCCACGAATTAATCTTCATTTTCAGCATAAGATTATTGATTTTTCAAGAGAAAACGGAGAAAATTCTACAATTTCATAAAAATAAATTTTCGAGAGTTGAACACCGATTCAGAGTTGTATTTGAGTGAAATTTGTATGGTTGAACTTGTAATTGGATGGGTTGTCGGATTTTATGAGCTTCATCGGATTGCAATACATAGGCCCCACGACTAATTTGACTTAAATTCAGATTTTTATTGAAAAATTTAGTATTTTCTAATGGAATTAATTACAATAATTGGTATTGATTGAATCAAATTAATTGTGGCTAGAGTCGAGCCGTTCAAAAGTTGATATGTGTAGAATGGGATTTCTGGAGCATTGTTTCTCTTGCTCGACATTGAATTCGTCTTGTTCGAGGTAAGTAACAGTTTTAAATATGGTCCTGAGGGTATGAAATCCCGAATTTTGGTATCATATGATTACTTTAGAGGTGACGCACATGCTAGGTGACAGGCGTGTGGGCGTGCACCGAGGGGATTGTGACTTGGTCCTTCCCGTGGAAACTGTAAAGTGGAATAACTTGTTGTTACCTATGTGCTTTCAATGTGTTGTGAAAATTTGACTGTAAGTCAAGATAGCAACCATGTTTAGGTTATATGTTGGTACTATTGGGACCCACAGTATTGTTTTGTACTCAGTCACAATTTAATTGATTAGTTTATCCCAGTCTCAATTGTTCATTATTGATGCATCATATCATTGTTGTTTGGGCTGATTTCATGATTGTTGAGAGCCCGAGAGACTGGAGAGTTTTATGACTGAGCGAGGCTGATCGGGTCCAAGCCTACACTACTATTAAGTAGCGAGAGTGGTCGATGCAGTTTTAACCCAACTAGGTCGGGATCGAATCCACAGGGAGTTAATTTTTGGAATTAGGTTTATATCTAAGCTAGATCGAGTTTTGAATCTAATTACACCTCCACAAGTTTGGGTTTGATTTCTACTTCTAACTTTACTCTAAAGATTGCAATAATTGAAACTAAGGACAATATTTTTGTTGTTGTTTTTTAAATGTTTAAAGAGACTAGGGTAGTGACTTCTACTTAGGTGGATATCTAACGGGTAGCAAAATCTAGAGCAAGCTTGATTAGTTGGGATTGTAATATAGCTATCACACCCGGGTACTCACTCTATACCTCTCGGTAGTTGGAATGATTTTGCCCAATTTGTCTTTCTCAAGTCCAAATGGGTATTCATGCAAATCAAATGATATTAGCTCAAGTTGGGCATTACTTTCTCTTGGTTTAACCCTTTAATTAGAGCTGTCAATTTCTTGAGTTCACCCCAATTCCTTGTTAACCTAGTTTTTCTAGACTTAATCCCTCTTTCTCAAGTAGAGACTAAGTCATAAAGGCATGAATCAATGTTTGCAACCATTAATTCTAAAGTTCTACCACGAACTAGGCTAAATATCACTAACTCATTCACATTCAAGCCCTAAAATCAAATATTCATTAAATACCCACACTAGGGTTGGGTCACAACCATAGCTATGGGTTAGCTACTCATGAAAATAACATAAATTAAAGATGAAATGAAGTTAAAATCCATAATATTAATTTATGGAATGAAAATCTAATGTTAAGAAGTGAATCTAGTACAAAATTTCCGAAAACAGAAAAGTCAGTCGTCTCAGGTGCTCATACAAAACATAACATTCCCTAAAAATGACAAAAAGTTCTGTTTATACTAAGCGTAAAATATTTGACAAAAATGCCCCTACAAAGGTTGTGCGGCCGCGTAATTCTGAGTGCGGACGCACTCTTGCTTTCGAGGTCGCATAATTCTGATGCGGTCGCATTCTTCTCTTTTAGATCTCGGTTGAGCTGAACTTTCATGGACCGCATAATTCTAAGTGCGGCCGCGCTCCAGATTATGCGGCCGCATAAAAGTGATGTGGTCCGTACTTGCTTGAGTTTGGATTGAAATCAACTCTCTGATTCTTCATCTTGCGGACCGAATAATTTTGATCGCAGCCGCACAATTCTGGTGCGGTCCACACTTCTCTCTTTTGTTCAAGTTGTCAGCTCTCTGAATCTCAGTCATTGCGGTCCGCATAATTTCAATTGCGGCTGTACAGGGACTTTTGCAGCCACACATTTTTGGTGCGGTCCGCGCTCAGCATTTAGCCCCAAATCACACTCTTTGAAACTCCCTCTTGCGAACCCCATAATTATGATCGCGTCCGCATCATGGCTTTCTCGGCCGCACAGTATTTGTGCGGTCCGCACTTCAAACATCTTAGCCCAGCCTTGGTTTTTGTTCAACGTTTGACTCCTTTGTGAGTTGATTTTGATTTCTTTGGCTCATTTTGAATAATTCCTACAAGCAAGCATATTTCATTAATTTTCGTGAATACCTTCAAGCATTTTTGGCCTAAAACACAAGTCAAAGAGAGCAAATAATAGGTTAAAATCCCTACTTATCAACTCCCCCAAACTTAAGCTTTTTATTGTCCTCAAGCAAATAAGGTAATTCCCACCTCCACTAGAAAAAATGATATTTCAGTTGGCCTAAGGTGAATCAATCATGCATCAATTGGGACTAACAATTACCCTCAACACAAATGAATTATCAACAACACCATATTTTGACCTTTTGAGTACCATAGTTCTAATGTTGCCCTAGAGCATCAAACGTTGACTTAATTCACCAAGGAAGCTCTCTCTATCACGTAGATCATTGTGGAACACAAACTCCTCCTCCTCTACTCTCTATGAGCAAATCTCACTTTAGAATGTAACACTCAAAACAAGGATTGTGAAGAAGTACACTCATGACAATCATTTTAGTCCTTTTCTAATCACTCCATTCTTTTCATCATTGCTTTCTTTGAATCCCTTCAACGTTCTACTTTATACACTTTCTTTTTGACCTATTTCTTTTTGGCCTTTCTTTCTTTTCTTTGCCTTCCCTTTTCTTGATTTCTTTTTTTTTTGTTCTTGAATGAAAAAGGGCTTTGGCTCAAAGGGGTTGACTAGGGATAACACATGGGTAGGCTACGAAAGCTTTCAAGTTTCAAATTGGATCAAGAAGAGCCTACAATCATTTCTCAAGTTGAGCTACACTTAGAATTTCGCCTAGACGAACATTCAGGGCAAGTTCTAGACTTATTGGCATGGAACTTGGACTTGCAATTCAATACCTCACCTCTCAAGCTGCTGGATTATTAAAGAGAACAGAGTCAAGGGCCCACAACAACCCTAGCTAAGATTAAAAATCACAAATGGCTCTAAGAAACCACTCGATGATTATTTTAGTCAACACAAGATTCTAAAGGTCACAACTAGAGCTATTATTTGCCAATCAACTTGTTTCTAACCATAAGGTCGAAGGTAAATGTGTTAGTGCCAAGTGAAGCCTGCTTGAGGCACTTTTATTAATTACTACTATATATACAAAAACATAAAGAAAACGGACTCAATCCTTTAAGAAGGTTGTCATTCCATCCATCGTTGGGAAAAGCCACCCGGTTTACACAACATTCACCTTTGGAAAGAACCGTGGCATTAAGAAAACCAAAGGCTTATTGTTCATACAAAACGTAAAAAGAACCTAACAACTTAAAAAGAAGCTCCAAAAGTAAATAAGAAGCTATGCTACTAAGGAAAAATAATGAAAGAAGTTATGAAGTAAACTATGGAAAGTAGATTGAATATGTACAAAATGAAGTAAAGCGAATATATACATAATGGAAATGAATATATACATCGAATGGTAAGAATATATACATACCAAAAGTGAAAATAAATATAAATAAAGATAAAAAAAATAGTATAATGGTTATTACATACCAAATGTCATCAAATCAAAATGGACCACCCCCCAAATGAAAAATAAAATTGTCCTCAATACTCATAACAATTAAGTACAGGGAAAAGGGGTAGAAAGTAGAGAAAACCCCCTATGTGGTCTCTGTCTGCATTGGGTCCTCAACATGGACGGGGTCCTCAGCATGCACCGGCACTGAAGTACGATTAATACTAGGGTTTTCACTGATTAGGCATGATTTGCGACAATTAAACAATAAACGCTACTAACCCCAGCCCCATTATGCATTCAAACACTACCCACATGCTTCTAAGCAAGAATTAAGCATCAATTTGACATTTTTGTCATGAATCTAACCCCAGATGAAAAGAAAACTAAAACAAAGATAAAAGAAAAGAAAAATATGAAATTAATTCATTGAAATCAACATACCAGTAATGCAATGTAGTAGGAAATCAACACTTGATGAATATGGGATGAGATTGAAAACAAGAAAGAGTACATTGTGCTTTAGTCTAGCTTGAGAGGTCAGAGCGTATAAAGTGTGACTAGTCTCAAAAAGTCCTATTTATACTCTGACCATGTTGGCCCACTGACATACTTGAGGGTGGCCGCACAATTTTGGTGCAGTCCGCACTCTTTACCTTTTCTAACTGAGCAGTTGATTCAGTGACGCGGTCCGCATAAAAATGGTTGCGGCCGCACAATGTGTGCGGTCCACAAAATTTTGATCACGGCCGCGAATCCTTAAGGGAATTTGTGAGGCCAAACTTCAGAGAGTTGGCATTTTCCAGCTTTCAGTTGTGCGACCGCACACATAATTGTGCGGACACAAAGGGCTTGTGAGGTTCGCATAATTCTTGCACGGTCCGCACAATTTCACCACTTAGCCAATTTTTGTCTTGTCAATTTTCTGCACTGCACATGCAATTCCTGCATACACTTCAAAACCACTTAGTCCAAAACAATGCATAATCTAACAAGCAAATCAAAAGAAAGAAAAACACAAGGGTTGCCTCCCAAGAAGCGCCTGATTTAACGTCGCAACACGACGCATGTTATCATCATTCATTTGTAATGGAGCAATGCCACAACGTGGCCATCATCAACCTTACCAAGTTAGTGCTTCACCAGGTGCCCATTGACTCTAAAGATCTTACCATTCTTAGTTTTCAAATCAAGAGCATCAAAGGGAGTCACATGTACCACTTCAAAAGTACTACTCCACTTTGATTTAAGCTTTTCCGGAAACATCCGTAACCGAGAGTTGAATAAAAGAACAAGGTGACCTTCTTTGAATTCTTTGTTCCGGATATACTTATCATGTAGGTACATCATCTTGTCCTTATACAAGGATGAACTGGAGTAAGCATGGAACCGAAACTTATCAAGTTCATTCAATTGCTACACCCGAAGATTGGAAGCTACATCCCACTCTAGGTTCAATTTCTTCAACGCCCACATGGCCTTATGCTCTAATTCCACCGGAAGGTGACATGCTTTCCCAAACACCAACCGTTACGGAGACATACCAATTGGAGTCTTGTAAGCTGTTCTATAGGCCCAAAGAGCATCGTTAAGTTTCCTTGACCAATCAGTCCGATTTGCATTGACAGTCTTGGATAGAATACTCTTGATCTCCTTGTTGGAGACTTCAATATGTCCACTTGCCTGGGGGTGATAGGGGGTTGACACCTTGTGAGTGATACGATACTTGTAGAGTAAATTGTCAAAGGCTTTGTTGCAAAAATAT
The DNA here is from genome assembly GCA_000715115.1 of Nicotiana otophora. NCBI lineage: Eukaryota > Viridiplantae > Streptophyta > Magnoliopsida > Solanales > Solanaceae > Nicotiana > Nicotiana otophora. The sequence goes on from AWOL01S0033032.1 coordinate 26,016, forward strand.
GAACCCCATCACTAATGATGGCACTTAGGGTGCCGAACCTTGTGAATATGTTTTTCTTCAAGAAAGCCACCACACTCCGTGCTTCATTGTTGGGCAAAGTCACAGCTTGAACCCATTTGAAAACGTAATCCACAGCAACAAGAATATAGGAGTTCCCACAAGAGCTAACAATGGACCCATAAAGTCGATGCCCCACACAACGAAAATATCAATCTTGAGGATGGTGGTAAGAGGCATCTCATTTTTCTTGGAGACCCCACCGGCCCTTTGGCAATCATCACAACGCTTAACGAGTTCGCTAGCATCTTTGTACAAGGTATACCAATAGAATCCATAACTTAGGACCTTTGAAGTAGTTCTCGCCCCACCATGGTGACCACCATAGGGCAAAGAATGGAAAGCTTCAAGAATACCCAATCTCGCTTCTTCTGGAACACATATCCGAATAAACCCATCAGTGCAAAGTTTGAAGAGATATGGCTCATCCCAGTAGTAGTCTAGGCAGTCCCGTTTGAGCTTCGTCCTTTGGTTTGAGTTCACATCGGCAAATCATGGCATCCTAGTGATATAAATGGAAAGTAGTTGTTCGTCAGGAAATGAATCATTGATCTCAAGGCCATCATGTGGCCTCCCCTCCTCCTCCAATCGGGACAAATGGTACGCCACTTGATTCTCACTACCCTTTCGGTCTTGAATCTCTAGATCAAACTTTTTCAATAGAAGCACCCACCTCATCAACCTTGACTTAGAGTCTTTCTTGCTCATCAAATAACGAAGTGCCGCATGGTCGGTGTGAACAATCACCTTTGTACCCATTAGGTATGGGCGAAACTTCTCCATAGCAAAGACAATGGCTAGGAGTTCTTTCTCGGTCATCGTATAGTTTACTTGTGCCTCGTTCATGGTCTTGCTAGCATAGTATACCATATGAAAGATCTTATTAATTCGTTTCCCCAATACTGCACCAATCGCCACATCGCTTGCATCACACATGAGCTCAAATGGTAAGCTCCAATTTGGCGTGGTGATAATAGGAGTGGTAGTCAACTTATACTTGAGTAGTTCAAATGCCTTCATACAATCTTCATTGAAAATGGACTTGGCATCTTTATCCAAGAGTTTGTACAAGGGGTTTACCACCTTAGAAAAATCCTTGATGAATCGGCGGTAAAACCCCGCATGACCTAGAAATCTTCTCACTCCATTTACAGAAGTTGGGGGATGATGTTTGGATATCACTTCACTTTTTGCTTTATCAACCTCAATACCATTCTTTGAAATCATGTGAGCGAGGAAAATACCCTCCTTGACCAAAAAGTGACACTTCTCCCAATTCAGCACCAAGTTAGTTTCTTCACAACGTGCCAATACCTTATCCAAGTTATCCAAGCACTCTTCAAAAGAATTCTCCACGATAGAGAAATCATCCATAAAAACCTCGAGAAAGTCCTCCACCATATTGGTGAAGATGGACATCATACACCACTGAAAAGTTATCGGTGCATTGCATAACCCGAATGGCATCCGCGAGAATGCGAAAGTGTCATATGGCCAAGTGAAGCTGGTCGTCTCTTGGTCTTCAGGTGCAATAAGAATTTTGTTACATCCGAAATATCCATACAATAAGCAATAATAAGCACGTCCGGCTAACCTATCCAACATTTGATCAAGCAATGGAAATGGAAAATGGTCTTTTTGCGTAACTTTGTTGAGCTTTCTATAATCCATGCACACTCTCCAACCGGGGACAGTTCTCGTGGGGATCAATTGATTTTTATCATTTGTTATCACAGTCATTCCCCCATTCTTTGGGACACATTGCACCAGCGAGATCCACGAACTATCAGAAATGGGGTAAACCACCCCGACATCCAACCACTTGATGATCTCTTTCTTTACTACCTCTAGCATGGCCTCATTCAATCATCGTTGATGTTCCACGGAGGGTTAGGCATCCTCCTCAAAAATGCTTTTGTGCATGCAAAAGGCGAGGCTTATACCCCGAATATCCTCCAATGTCCAACCTATTGCTTTCTTCCTCCTTTGAAGCAGCGTAAGGGTGGCACCTACCTGCACGTTAGTTAAGCACGAGGAAATAATAATAGGTAAAGTGGAACAAGGGCCTAGAAACGCATACCTGATATTTGAAGGCAAAGGCTTTAACTCCAAGGTGGGAGGCTGCTCGATTGAGGGCTTTGTTGGTGGAGTCTTCCAGTTTTCGAGATCCAAGGAAAGTTTTCGGGGCTTATAAGTATATGATCCAATTCCTTGAAAAGAATTGACACATTCTACAAAGCCTTCCTTCTCATCCTCATTATGATTCAACAACACAATTTCCACGGTATCTTCCAAATTTATCACAAAACTTGTGTCATCAACAATTACTTCGGTCACAAGATCCACGAACGAACACACTTCGTTGCTATTTGGTTGCATCATTGATTTATAAATATGGAATACCACTTTTTCATCGCCCACCCGGAAGGTGAGCTCTCCAACGTCCACATCAACTAAGGCCTTACCTGTAGCAAGGAAAGGTCTCCCCATAATGATTGGCACCTCGTAGTTAACCTCATAGTCAAGTATCACAAAATCTGTGGGAAGGATGAACTTGTTGACCCTAACTAACACATCATCAATTATCCCCAATGGTATTTTCATTGTCCGATATGCCATTTGCAACCTCATGGATGTGGGTCTTGGTTGCCCAGTCCCCAACGTTTGGAACACAGAATACAACATCAAGTTAATGCTTTCCCCAAAATCACATAAAGCTTTGGCAAAATCGGCACTCCCAATAGTGCACGGGATTATGAAAGCACCGGGGTGTTCCAACTTTGGAGACATGGAGTGCACCATAGCACTCACTTGATGTGTCATTTTGATCGTTTTACAGTTCATTGATCTCTTCTTTGTTACCAAATCCTTCATGAACTTGGCATATCCCGACATTTGTTCTAAGGCTTCAACTAACGGCACATTTATGGACAAACCTTTCATCATATCAATGAATATTTTGAATTGATTCTCATTGTTTTCCTTTGCAAGTCTTTGAGGGTATGGAGGAGGAGGCCTTGGCATTGGTGCCTTAGACTTTGGCACTATCGGTTCCGGCATGTCAGTCACGTGCTCCCTAGACGAGTTCACTTCTTTTTGCGTCACCTCCACATTTTCATCAATATCAATCCTCACTTCTTCATTAGCTTGAACATCATTGATTTGCTCATCATCATCTTGCACCAACACATCATCACCCACATGTCTTCTTTAGTTTGAGGTACTACCAACTCCACCTCTCCTACTTCTTGTTGTCACGACCATTCCATGCCCTGTATTCCTACCTTTTGGGTTCACCACCATATCACTAGGTAGTGCCCCCTTTGGGCGAGTATTTAAAGCTTAAGAAATTTGGCCAAGTTGAACCTCCAAGTTGCGGATAGAAGTGTTGTGGGAGGCTAATTGGGCATCTGAGTCGGCGTTTTTCTCCATCATTTTCTTAAACATGTTTTCAATCCGTCTTATTTCACTATTGGAAGAACTAGGACCTTGTGATGGATATGGAGGCGGGTTGTTTGGTTGTTGATACATTGAGGGCCTCTGAAAGCCCGACCCCTAATTTCCTTGATTGCTATTGTTCTAACCCCCTTGATTACCTTGATTACCCCAATTGCTTTGATTATTGTTGTTGCCACCACTCCAATTTTCTTGGTCGCCTTGGTTGGTCCAGTTTCCTTGTTACCTTGATTACCCCAATTGCTTTGATTATTATTGTTGCCGCCACTCCAATTTCCTTGGTGGCCTTGGTTGTTCTAGTTTCCTTGGTTTCCTTGTGATCTCCATTATTGTTGATTTGGAGCATTGCTTCTTTGACCTTGATAATTGTTGACATATTGAACCTCTTTATCTTGCTCATCATATGAATCATCTTGATTATACCCACTATTACTTTGCTAAAATTGTTCTGGATGGTTTTGTACTTGTTGATCTCGTTGCCGTCTCTTGTTTACCATCATGTTCACCCCTTCCATAGCATTCACCTGTTTTGACCCTTCAACCTATTGAACCTGAGCTTTGGCCAATTGGTTCGTGGTGGTTGTGAACTCCGCAATAGCTTTCCCATGATCATGTAGCTCCTTGTGTAGGTGAATAACATTTTGGTCACCCTGAGGAACATTGGCTCTACTTTGCCATGCCGAAGAGGTGTCTGCCATCTCATCCAACATTTCACAAGCTTCAGAAAAAGGTGTGTTCATGAAGTTACCCCCAGCGAGTTGATTTACCACACACTGATTTGTTGTGTTGATCCCCCTGTAGAAGGTCTGTTGGATCATGGCCTCGGTCATATAATTGTTCGGGCATTCTTTGACCATGGTTTTATATATTTCCCAAATCTCGTGCAATGGCTCATTGGGCTCATGTTTGAAAGCTAAAATTTCATCCCTTAGTGTAGCCATGCGCCCCGAAGAGAAGAATTTGGCAATGAACTTCTCGGCCAACTCATCCCAAGTGTAGATGGAATGATTGGGCAATCTCTCTAACCAGTCCAAAGCCTTTCTCCGTAGAGAAAGGGGAAACAACATTAACCGCAGTGCATCCTCGGTAACATTTGTTTGCTTGCTCCCCCAACAAGTATCGACGAAACCATTGAGATGCTTGTAGGCATTTTGATGTGGTGCTCCGGTGAAGAAACCCCGCTGCTCAAGTAGTTTAAGCATCACGTTAGTAATTTGGAAGTTCCCCGCTCTAATCCGGGGCGGGACTATTGCACTTGCATAGCCCTCATTCGGCAACACCCGGTGTACTGCTCTTGGTCGATGCGGTTGGCCTCGCCTGTCTACTTGACGCTCGGGATGAACCTCATCCACATGATCGTCATCTACCTCATCCCCTAATGGTAAATTTGTGAGGGGCTCATTGTAAAGGGCCATTTTGTACCTAAAAGCAATTCACAAACAAAATTATTGACTCGGAAGGAAAGAAAGACAAAATATACAAATACCTATATATATAGATAAATCTATTTAACTCCCCGGCAACGACGCCAAAAATTGATCGGGTCCAAGCCTACACTACTATTGAGTAGTGAGGGTGGTGAATGCAGTTTTAAACCAACTAGGTAGGGATCGAATCCACAGGGAGTTAATGTTTGGAATTAGGTTTATATCTAAGCTAGATGCGGGTATTGAATCTAATTACACTTCCACAAGTTTGGGTTTGATTTCTACTTCTAACTTTACTCTAAAGATTGCAATAATTGAAACTAAGGATAATATTTTTGTTATTATTTTTCAAATATTTAAAGATACTAGGGTAGTGACTTCTACCTAGGTGGATATCTAATGGGTAGCAAAATCTAGGGTAAGCCTGATTAGTTCGGATTGTAATATAGCTATCATACCCGTGTACTCACTCTATACCTCTCGGTAGTTTGAGTGATTTTGCCCAATTTGGCTTTCTCAAGTCCAAATGGGTATTCATGCAAATCAAGTGATATTAGCTCAAGTTGGGTATTCCTATCTCTAGGTTTAACCATTTAATTGGAGATATCAATTTTTTGAGTTCACCCTAATTCCTTGTTAGCCTAGTTTTCCTAGACTTAGTCCCCCTTTCTCGAGTAGAGACTAAGTCATAAAGGCATGAATTAATGTTTACGACCATTAATTCTTGAGTTCTAGTAGGCTACATATCACTAACCCATTCACATTCAAGCCCTAAAATCAAATACCCATTAAATACCCACACTAGGGTTGGGTCACAACCTTAGCTATGGGTTTATCTACTTGTGGAAATAACAGAAATTAAAGATGAAATGAAGATAAAATCCACAATATTAATTTATGGAATGAAAATCTAATGATAAGAAGTGAATCTAGTACAAAATTTCCGAAAACAGAAAAGTCAGCCGTCTCAGGTGCTCATACAAAACATAACATTCCCTAAAAGTGATAACATTCCAGCGGAGGTTGTGCGGCCGCACTCTTGCTTTCGCGGCCGCATAATTCTGATGCGGTCCGCGTTCTTTTCTTTTGGATATGGGTTGAGCTGAACTTTTGTGGACCGCATATTTCTAAGTGCGGTCGTGCTCCAGATTAAGCGGCCGCATAAAAGTGATGCGGTCTGCACTTGCTTGAGTTTGGCTTGAAATCAACTCTCTGATTCTTCATCTTACGGACCGCATAATTTCGATCGCGGCCGCACAATTCTGGTGCCTTCCGCACTTCTCACTTTTGTTCAAGTTGTCAGCTCTATGAATCTCAGTCATCGCGGTCCGCATAATTTCAATTGCGTCCGCACAGGTAGTTTCGCGTCCGCACATTTCTACTGTGGTCCGCGCTCATCATTTAGCCCAAAATCACACTCTCTGAATCTCTCTCTTACGGACCGCATAATTATGATCGCGGCCGCATCATGGCTTTCGCGGCCGTACAATATTTGTGCGGTCCGCACTTCAGACCTCTTTCCCCAGCCTTGGTGTTTGTTCAACTTTTGACTCCTTTGTGAGTTGATTTTGATTCCTTTGGCTCCTTTTGAACAATTCCTGCAAGCAAGCATATTTCATTAGTTTCCGTGAATACCTTCAGGCATTTTTAGCCTAAAACATAAGTAAAAGAGATCAAATAATAGGTTAAAATCTCTACTTATCAGAGGTCAAGGGCCTAATTGTGAGATATTATACTGTAGCACGTGAGTTGTCTATGCAACATGTGAGTTTTTCATGCAGCACGTGAGTTGTCCGTGTGGATCCTTATATTATACTATAGCACGTGAGTTGTCCGTACAGAACGTGAGTTGTCCGTGTGGATCCAGATATTTATACTATGGCACATGAGTTATCCATGCAGATTATAGCGCTTGGGCTATAGGAGCCCTTCCGGAGTTTGAACACCCCCAGTGAACGCGAGTACTCATTGAATGTGAGTGTAGAGTGCTGAGAGCCGAGTGGTTGAGTTATTGCTCTAAAAGGTTGTACTTGCTTTTCATGTGTTGTTGCGCTTAGTTGCTATCTGTCATTATTGTGAAATTCTCTGAAAGAGTTTATATCCGGATTACATGACCTTGAAATCGATTTGACTTAAACTGTGGGATTTGAAAGCATGTCTATTCTTTGCTGGAATTACTGAAAGTGAACTATAACTGTGAAACTCGTCACTATCTTCAGTTCCTTAGTTATTATTGTTACCAGCTGAGTTAGTTGTACTCATACTACACCCTGCACTTCGTGTGTAGATCCAGGTGCTTCTGGATATAGCGGGTGTTGATTGTCTCGTGCAGTTGATCTTCCGGAGATTCAGAGGTAGCTGTCGTGTTTCGTAGACCATGTCTCTCCTTCCCTATCTCCTTGTATAATTAATTTTGATTTTAGACTATTATAGACTGTATTTTCCATATTTGTATCCATATTAAATGCTCATGTACTCAGTGACACCAAATTTTGGGGAGTGTTCGTATCAGTATTTGTGGGATTTTGTATTGTAATTAAATATTATATTTTCAAACTTAAAAGAAATTGTGGTTTATTGATATTATCGGCTTGCCTAGTATCGAGATAGGCACCATCACGACATGTTGGGATTTTGGGTCATGACAAGTTGGTATAAGAGCTCTAGGTAACATGGGTCTCACAAGTCATGAGAAGGTTTAGTAGAGTCTTGCGGATCGGTACGGAGACGTCTGTACTTATCTTCGAGAGGCTGCCGAACCCTTAGGAAAATTACACTTTCTTGTATTCTATCATGCGGAATTGATTTAGCTTGAAACATAACTCTTTGAATTCCTTCCACACATTTCGTATGCGTATATAAGTGCTTGGTATCAGCTGTACATCGCCGACTTGGGATTCTATTAACGAGGTTCAAGATGGGTATTCTGTGTTTTGGTGATGGGCCAGCCTGATGGAGTTGAGGCCAGGTTTAGACCGCAGCTTAGGCTCGATAGTTTCAGCTGTAACCTATACATTTGGAATCATATGTCCGGTAATGTCCTTACGAGTGAAATTTGTGGCTCGATGAGTAGTGGGTTGGCTTTGTGATGAGTATGATGTAACTACAGTATGTGTTAAGACGATTTAAATGTGACAAGAAGTGTTTCCTTGCAATGTAAAGGAAGGCCATTGGGTGCTTGTTTTTCGTTTTGATGTGATGTATGGTTTCGAGTGTGAATGTTTTGAAGGATCTTTCAAGTTGTTAAATTTTGGGACAAATTAAATTCTCATGTCTTGTCAATGAATTTGGAATCAAGAAGAGTAAGTGATTGTGTAGTAATGGTGGTTGCGAATGGGTATTCTGATATTGTTGGCTCGAGAAAGGTAATCTTCGAAGAGACTTAGAGTCAGTAACATTTTATTGGTTCAGGTACGACAGAGATGCATTTCGAGTTGATGCAACAATTGGGCAACAAAGTATCAGGGAAGACATGACGAGAAGTGTTTCGCGGTGGTTGAAGTACTAGAAGTTTCTTAAAGTAGATGATTTAACCAAAGTAAGAGTGGCAGATTAGCATATGAATTCAATGATCGGGTAGTCGTGTGCCTTGAGAAAGTGTAGAACAGTTTGGAATCGTGATAGAATGTGATTTGTCTTGCAGACTTTATTTGGAGTGATGGTTACTGTACGAAGGAAGATTGAATATGGCAGAAAGGAGTTTGTTTGAAATGAGGAGAGATGTGAAGATCTGATTATCATTTCAGGCACAATATGACTTGAGTTCAGAAGGTATTGTTGAACTTTCAGTTGATGTCAATAGGGAAAGGGCATACTTATACAAATGTTGGGCGAGCATGAGGTCAGGATAATTTATTGATTTCATAGTCGTTGCGCCCAGTGCAGTGTCATTGGAAGATGTCGGTAAGGAAATTCCACAGGTAGGTTATCTCTTGTGAGCAGTTAGCGGTGACGTGGTGTTGATGAAGCTTCTGCGAGGAATATTACTTGCTACCCGGTAAGAGCTCGCGTGTGTGACTGTGGCTGGTGATTCAAAACGTTCATGAAAAGCTTAACAAAAGACTTCGAGAAGTCTGGCGCGTTGACGGTGCGAGATCATGGTAATTGAAAAGGAGAAATCCCTGCGGGTTCTAAGTTATTATAATTGTAGCTTAAAGCTAAGTGGGGGAGTCTACTATTGATAATTTGATCTTATGGTTATGTGTTAAAATTTTTAGTTTTGGTCGGAAACATACTTGTGGATCAGTTATGACTTGCAGAGATAGAGATCGAGGATGACTCGAGTAAGGAAATTCCTGAATACGGGTTATATGGCATTTTATAGAAATACGGAAATCATGGAATGATTAAATTGCTACTTTAAGAACTTAGTGCACATGAAGTATGAATTTGAATAGTGGTGTTAAGGTAGGGCTACTTCTTAGAGGTTTGTTGTGCTAATGGGGCTTGTGCCTTTCGGCCCGTTTGGGTAGTGCAATTTAGATTTGAGCAAAGTAGGTGACTCTCGAGAAAATTCTAATAGATTTGAGAATTTTATATAGCAATTGAGAATGTTTCCGGACTTGTGTAGGGATAATAATCTGAGATTTTGCATTGAAGGTGTTAGTACTTGCGGTAATTATGTATGATTACGGATTCTGCATTTCCATATAAGAAAGGAAAGAAGAACAATTTTAAATTCGCATAAGGCATTTCCAGAGTGAGTGTTACGGTTGTGGTATTTATGGAGGTGCTTAAGAAGAATACATTGGCTTATGGGCCTTATGGCAGTGTAGTGTATGTTAGGATGTTTTGTAGTGTGGTTTGGGTAAGGATCGTGGCGTTTTGAAAAGGAGAAGTGTCAAATTGAGGTTGGTTCAGCAGAAACTTGGAGAAAATAGGACGACTGGGTAGTAGGCTAGACCAGTTTGATAATGGTATGATCAGATGTGTTGAGGCTCTACGGACATTTTAACCGAAATATTCTTGGGTTGGTGACCTGCGTGATGGGGTCGAGTAAGAGGAATTTAGTTATGATATCTTGGTTGTGTGCAAATGGATTTCAAAGTGTTTATGATAGTTTCTACCATGGTTTGAACCGGATATTTTCTACCGGTGTATGGAATGTGTTGTGTATGGTGATTTCCCCCTGGAAAGAAGCAAGAGAGAGGTTTCTAACTAATAGGGTATGTAATTTAGTGGTGACTTAGAGTTGATAATGAGATTCTCGTGCTTGACAAATGATGGCATGATATATGTGGTGTGTTGTGCGGGATTAAGATTTGCAGGTACAAGGTGGCGGTTCATTCTTGAAAGGAAGATCACGAATTTTGGACAGAATGTTCAATTTCAGATAATTAGATGAATGTTATTGCTGCTCAGTAATCCTTGAGAAGGGTGCACATTTCGAAAGGCGCATTGTGTTTACTTACGGATGTTCATTGGTATTCGGTACTCACCTGGTTGATAGACTATTGATATTCAAATTATTGCTATGTGGCACAAAAGAATTATGAAAGTATTCCTATTGGGAAGATCGTGAATGGAAGATGTGTTAGTCATTCTAGTGGTGGAGTTGGGATCAGTTACGGTAATTCATGTGTTTGATGAATTTGGAGACTAGGAGTTCTCAGAAGCATATTGTTTCAGGGTTGCGATCTATTTGAGGTGAGTATTTTATTTAAACTCAGTAGAGGCACTAGTTGCGTTAATTATTTGTGATAGCTACGCACTATGAGTGCACATATATATGAGGTTTGAGCCAATGTGCGGGTATCGGGGCAAGTATTCATACTCGAAAGAATGCTTAGGCTATGATATGCCTAGAGTTGACTGTTAAGCGTAAAGTTATAATGTTTCTCGGTTCGTACCTTTGTGGAGAACTATCTGAGCTACATTTAAGGTTACAAAGATGCTAGTTCCCCTCAGTAAACGTGGTAGTTACTACTTCAGTGTTAACTTGCCGATTTGAAGTGTGATAGTAGACTTTGCACATGCTTATGCTATGGCATATTATTTATGCCAGTCCAGGAGCATGAGAATCTTATTTCATTATTATATACAAGTGTACTTGTCTAATTTCTCTTGTATAATATGCTGCGACTGGAGGCCGGTGACCATGCCGGGCGATTCATATTATTGGCACGTCAGTTGTCCATTCTGTGTGTGAGAATTCTAGTTCTATAATAATTTATCTGATCTATTAATTTTCTTTCTCTATAAATGTGCACATGCACCTACGGTTATCCTCTTCACGAAATTTGAGGAGTTGGTTGTAATATTGCGGTTATGGTAGTTCTTGTTGAACTTGCAAAATGGTTCTATTCCTTGAGATATCTCCCATATTTGGGTACACGGATTGCACAATTCTGGCTTGAGTTATATTGATGTGGCGTGTCTGTGGGATAGTTGTGTTTAATAAAAATAAGGTCATTGGACCTAGAATGGGTACTATCAGGCTCGATTATGGTATATTCGGGAGGATAATGTTGGGGCGAGAGAGCTCCATGACGTGTTGATCTGATAAGGGGTTACGAGATTTTTCATGTTTCTTTTATTATCAAAAGTGTACGAAGTTTTTGGGGTGATGTTTGGTTCAATATGGGGTTTAATACTAGTACTTGGTTGGTCTTGGAGTAGTTACTGTTATCAGGAATGGTTCCATGGGCATGCGAGTCATGTAATATGTTAGTTTATTATATCTGTGGTTATAGTTATGGCTCGATGCAGCTTGTTCAGACTTATACAGTATGTAGATATGCAATTCCGGTCTTGAAAAGAATTCTGGATGTTAGAAATTTGGCTCCAAGGTTTTGGGCTAAGGTTAAATTGATGATTTTCAGATATGTTGTGTGGTCGGGCCTATATAGAATAGGGTGACGTGAGATCACCCCCGGGTATGTGCATGGTAAGATGGAATAGTGATTCGATGGCTTGGAAACAACTCTTGGCACGTTCGAGGACGAACGTATGTTTAAGTGAGGGAGAATGTAACGACCCGGCCGGTTGTTTTGAGTATTACAGTCTTGTTCCCCCATTTACTGCTTAATTTATACTTCACAGTCGTTGTAAGACTTACTGGGTTCGTTGGTTCAAGTCTGGGAGGAATTTGGAGTGAAATGAGACACTTAGTCTCATAATTGAAAATCTAAGTTAGAAAAGCTGACCGGATGTGGACTTATGTGTAAAAGACCTTGGATTTGAATTCTGATAATTCCAATAGCTTCGTATGGTGATTTTGGACTGAGGATCGTATCCAGAAAATTATTTGGAGGTCCATAGTGGAATTAGGCTTGAAATACCGAAAGTTGAATTTTTGGGATGTTTGACCGGGGGGTTGAGTTTTTGATATCGGGGTCGAATTCTGATTCTGGAAATTTGAATAGCTTCTTTATGTCATTTATTACTTAGTGTGCAAAATTTGAATTCATTCCGGATTGATTTGATGTGTTTCGATACAAGATATAGAAATTGAAAGTTCAAAGTTCATAGATTTTGATTAGAGATGCGATTCGTCGTTTTGATGTTGTTTGATATGATTTGAGGCCTCGACTAGCTCCGTGTTATGTTATGGAACTTGTTGGTATGTTTGGACGGGGTCCCAAGGGATTTGGGCGAGTTTCGGATGGTTAACGGATCAAATTCGGACTTAGAAGAAATCTGGAAAATGTTTGTCTTCTGGTGTGATCGCACCTGCGAGGAATTGGCTGCAGGTGCGGTGTCGCAGATGCGGCTAGTTTTACGCAGAAGCGAAACTGGGCTAGCCTGGGCAGGGCGCATGTGCGAAGGATTTAACCACATGCGAGCCCGTAGGTGCGAGCGAGGCTCCGCAGATGCGGAGTTGAGGGAGAGGCAAGTCCGCAGGTGCGAACCATTGAGCGTAGAAGCGCAACTGCAGGTGCGGTCCTAGGCATCACAGAAGCGATCCTGACTGGCCAAGTTGTTCTCGCAGAAGCAAGATTTGTCCCGCATATACGAAGGTTGCAGATGCGACCTCTTGTCCGCAGGTACGGATTGACTGGACAGAACCTTTAAGTTCGAGGGTTCGTGGTTTTTTACCATTTTCGGATTTTGGAGCAAGGTTTGGGCACTTTTGGAGAGGTCCTTTCCACCCAACTTGAGGTAAGTGTTCTTGACTTCCTTGTGATTATATTCCACGAATTAATCTTCGTTTTCAGCATTAGATTATTCATGTTTCAAGACAAAACAAAGGAAATTTCTACAATTTCATAAAAATGAATTTTCAAGAGTTGAACACCGATTCAGAGTCGGATTTGAGTGAAATTTGTATGGTTGAACTTATAATTGGATGGGTTGTCGGATTTTATGAGTTTTGTTGGATTACGAGATGTGGGCCCCATGGGCTATTTTGACTTAATTTTGGATTTTTATTGGAAAAATTAGAATTTCTTTATGGAATTAATTAACATAATTGATATTGATTGAATCAAATTAATTGTGGCTAGAGTCGAGCCGTTCATAAGTTGATACGCGCAGAATGGGATTTCTGGAGCATTGTTTAGCTTGCTCGACATTGGATTCGTCTTATTCGAGGTAAGTAACAGCTTCAAATCTGGTCCTGAGGGTATGAAATCCTGGATTTTGGTATCATATGATTACTTTGGAGGTGACACACATGCTAGGTGACGGGCGTGTGGGTGTGCACTGAGGGGATTGTGACTTGGTCCGTGCCTTGGAAACTGTAAAGTAGAATAACTTGTTATTAGTCTTGTGCTTTCTATGTGTTGTGGAAATTTGACTGTAAGTCATGTTAGAAACCATGTTTAGGTTATATGTTGGTACTGTTGGGACCCACAGAAGTCTTGTACATGTTTAACTACCTTCTTAACTGTTGTTTTGTACTCAGTCACAGTTTACTTGATTATTTTATCCCAATCTCTATTTTTCATTATTGATGCATCATATCATTGTTGTTTGGGCTGATTTCATGATTGTTGAGAGCCCGANCATTGAGTGTGAGTGTTGAGTGGTTGAGTTGTTGCTCTGAGAGGCTGTACTTGCTTTTCATTTGTTGTTGCACTTAGTTGCTATTTGTCATTGTTGTGAAATTCTCTGAAAGAGTTTATATCCGGATTACANTTGGATTCGTCTTATTCGAGGTAAGTAACAGCTTCAAATCTGGTCCTGAGGGTATGAAATCCTGGATTTTGGTATCATATGATTACTTTGGAGGTGACACACATGCTAGGTGACGGGCGTGTGGGTGTGCACTGAGGGGATTGTGACTTGGTCCGTGCCTTGGAAACTGTAAAGTAGAATAACTTGTTATTAGTCTTGTGCTTTCTATGTGTTGTGGAAATTTGACTGTAAGTCATGTTAGAAACCATGTTTAGGTTATATGTTGGTACTGTTGGGACCCACAGAAGTCTTGTACATGTTTAACTACCTTCTTAACTGTTGTTTTGTACTCAGTCACAGTTTACTTGATTATTTTATCCCAATCTCTATTTTTCATTATTGATGCATCATATCATTGTTGTTTGGGCTGATTTCATGATTGTTGAGAGCCCGAGAGACTGGAGAGATTTATTACTGAGCGAGGCCGAGGGCCTTATTGTGAGATATTATACTATAGCACATGAGTTGTCCGTGCGGATCCTTATATTATACTATAGCACGTGAGTTGTCCGTGCAACACGTGAGTTGTCCGTGCGGATCCAGATATTTATACTATGGCACGTGAGTTGTCCGTGCAGATTATAGAGCTTGGGCTGTAGGAGCCCCTCCGGAGTCTGAACACCCCCAGTGAGAACGGGTACCCATTGAGTGTGAGTGTTGAGTGGTTGAGTTGTTGCTCTGAGAGGCTGTACTTGCTTTTCATTTGTTGTTGCACTTAGTTGCTATTTGTCATTGTTGTGAAATTCTCTGAAAGAGTTTATATCCGGATTACATGAACTTGAAATTGATTTGACTTAAACTGTTGGAGTTGAAAGCATGTGTATTCTTTGCTGGAATTACTGAAAGTGAACTATAACTGTGAAACTCGTTACTATCTTCAGTTCCTTAGTTATTATTGTTACTTGCTGAGTTGGTTATACTCATACTACACCCTGCACTTCGTGTACAGATCCAGATGCTTCTAGACATAGCGGGTGTTGATTCTCTCGTGCAGTTGATCTTCCGGAGATTCAGAAGTAGCTGTCATGTTTCGCAGACCTTGTCTCTCCTTCCCTATCTCCTTGTTTATTGTATTTTGGTCTTAGACTATTATATACCGTATTTTCCAGACTTATATCTATATTAGATGCTCATGTACTCAGTGACACCAGGTTTTGGGGAGTGTTCGTATCAGTATTTGTGGGATTTCATATTGTATTTAAATATTATATTTTCAAACTTGAAAGAAATTNGTTGCTATTTGTCATTGTTGTGAAATTCTCTGAAAGAGTTTATATCCGGATTACATGAACTTGAAATTGATTTGACTTAAACTGTTGGAGTTGAAAGCATGTGTATTCTTTGCTGGAATTACTGAAAGTGAACTATAACTGTGAAACTCGTTACTATCTTCAGTTCCTTAGTTATTATTGTTACTTGCTGAGTTGGTTATACTCATACTACACCCTGCACTTCGTGTACAGATCCAGATGCTTCTAGACATAGCGGGTGTTGATTCTCTCGTGCAGTTGATCTTCCGGAGATTCAGAAGTAGCTGTCATGTTTCGCAGACCTTGTCTCTCCTTCCCTATCTCCTTGTTTATTGTATTTTGGTCTTAGACTATTATATACCGTATTTTCCAGACTTATATCTATATTAGATGCTCATGTACTCAGTGACACCAGGTTTTGGGGAGTGTTCGTATCAGTATTTGTGGGATTTCATATTGTATTTAAATATTATATTTTCAAACTTAAAAGAAATTGTGGTTTATTGATATTATCGGCTTGCCTAGTATCGAGATAGACGCCATCACGACAGGTTAGAATTTTGGGTCGTGACCGATTTGTCCCCATGAACCACTTTATCATAACAAGTAGGAACTAGTTGTCTTACAGTTAAAGATGATATCAAGTTTCAACAATAATGTCTTGGTTCAAATTTTGCTTCTTTACCTTTAATGGCATAAAATGTCGAACCAAAGAATGATCCTACCGGTATTTAAGATGATATTATATGTATAAAAAATATTTTTCATACATGTTTACTCTTAAAACAGATAACAATTAAATTTTTACGCTTTAAATAATTCATGGTTTAATTTAACACAAATGATTAAAGAACAGTAAATAATTGAATTGAAATGAAATAATACGATCAAAGCAATGTGGCGAAGTAGTTAAGCCTTGCGTTAGGCTTGAATGCTAATGGTCAGTTTCAAGCGAGCCCTTGACATAGAGCTCAAATCCAACTAAACGAGTGAACAACTAAAGAATGCTTAAACAAATGCAGAAAGCCAAAATAAATTTTATTGCCTTGATATGTGTGCCAGAAGCAGTGTCAACAATGAAGGGGTCCTCCCCTTTATATAGTAGAGGAGTTTTAATCCTAATACAAGTCTAAATAAGGTAAACATCTTTTCCTTCCTTTTCTTCCACGAGAACATGATCTGCAGTCAATACCGAGCGTGATCAGTGATGTAGTACCCGGCTGATGGCGGATATTTTGGCTCTCCATTTTTCTTATTTAACCGTCTTTTCTTTACCCTCGTTTTTTATATCGCTCGAGCTAGATTCTCTCCGAGTTCGGCCATGCTCGATACCCGACGTATCATTCATCCGCTCCTAGTTTCGATCAGTAGGAACTTTTGGTCTCACTCGAGTTAATAACAAGTAACATTGTTCCTCACTTCACAACAGGAAATCGAGGGTAACTCTATCCTCGATTTTATCTATATACAGATAGTCCCCTCACTTCTCAGAGAGTAGATTATGGGAGCAACGAGAAGTGACTAATTGACACCAATTCCTTCTCTTGTACGTCATGAGCAAATTGACGAAGTAAAATATCCCATTAGTCACGTCGCTCTGATTTTGGACACACGTCAGCCGTCGGTTGAACACCCCCGGTAATTACCGAATTCTAAACATCTTGCAATCATTAATCTTTTCCTATAAAATTTCCGGTTTCCTATTTTCACTTTTTACTTTCTAACTTCAAATTTCCTTAAGTTACCCTCAAGTTTTTTATATCTTCATCCATTCATCAATCCTTCAAATCTTCATAGCTTGTTCTTCATATCTTCATATCCTCATAGTTCATCTTCAAACCTCCATACCTTACCTTGAAATCTTCATACCAAATCTTCAAATTTTCATATTAAGTCTTCAAATATTCATATACTCAGATAGAAATGGCAAAGACCTCAAATTTGGTACCTCAAAACACTACACCGATGACTTCTTCCTCGGCCACCAGCACCAAGGCAGTGCCTCCGATAGTAGCCCTGGGACATCCCCGGCGGCTGCTCTTGAGATAACGACTTCAAAGTCAAGAAAGCCTCCACACAAGGAGACCAGGGCGAGGAAGCGTGGAGGTATGTTTGCTCCATTATCGAGGAGATGCTAAAAGTTGTCCAAGAGGATAGTAAATGGGAAAGAAGGGAGATAGTCATTCCCAGTCTTGACGAGGACATCACGGCACATGTGGAAGGATACTTAAGTGCTTACACATATTCTTTCACATTTGGTCATGTTGATACGGTGGTCCTCAAGTTCTATAAGAGGTATGAAATTTTCCTTGGGCAAGTTCAGCCGTCCTTTTAGAGGACCATGACTATTCTCCGCCTTTTTGTGAACAATATAGAGGGGCCACGATTCTCGATCGATCACTTTCTCTGAGTATATAGCCCCCAAATCTTTCGGGGGGAGGGGGGAGGGGGTTAATCAAGCTTGCCCGTCGGGCAAATAAAGCTCCCTTCTCCTGCATAGACGAAGACAAGGACCGGGGTTGGCAGGGTAACTTCGATCACATAAAGACCGAGGATCTCATTCCTCCAGAATTCATGTCGTTCCCTGAGAAGTGGAACCCGAACCATAAGTCTACTTCCTCTTAAGTCGACAAAGTCCTTTCTTGTATCTACTTTTCATGCCCATGACATGTCTCATTTGATATTAGGCTGTCCCCCCGAGTCCCCAACGCTGTCCCACATTTGAGGGAGTGGATAGAAGGCATATGCAAGTAACTCACCTATTTCGAGCGTGGCGTAATCTCTCCAAAGGCAAGTGAGAGGCTCGTTCCCATGATGAGTGCTTTTGTCTGGTTGGTCTTCTCCTTATTGCCCTTTATTACATTATTTCCATAAGCCCATTTCGCTTTCCACAATCTTCCCAAAGACCACCAAGCTTTGGGAAATAACCAATACTATGGTCTCGGTCCCGTCTTCCAAACCCTCCGTCGCCCTACAGCCCGTTGCAAAAGTTGCTGCACAGAAGGAGGAAAAAACAAAGAAGAAAAGAGATACCTTGGCTCCACGAACGCTCTTGCCGAGGTCAAGAAAAGAAAAATAATCGTGCTCCGAGTCAGGAAGAGCACCAAAAAGACTTCGGATCCCCGGGTCTCACATTGTGAAGCTCTTTGTTATCTCAAGGATTTTCCCAAGGATGACGAGGACATGGAATTTGTCACCCACGAGCAGATTTATGCCGATCAAGTGTTGGGGGCCCTTGAGGTGGATGCTCATAAGGCTAAATTCTCTTTAGCTTGGGGGGGCGAAGAAGAACATGTAGCTGCTGCTTCGCAACAAGCCCCTCCGGTCTCGAGGAGAGCAGTTTCCAAAGGTGATGTCGACTGAAATCTCCCAGACTATTGATGATGCCCTTAAATCATTTTTTGAGGGTGTGGATGTTGTTATGCTAGAGGACTACTCTGGACTTGGCTACCTGGAGATCCCGAAAAGGGTTGTGCAATCAGGATCAAGTGAGCCAAGTTCCAGCTCAAAGCTTGAGAAGTAGTTTCTCGCATCGAGTGTAGACCTCGAACGAATGAAGACAGTCATGTTCATGGTACCAGCGGATACTAGCATGTTGTCCTAGCCAGTCGGAGTGGCCAGCTCCGTTCCTTGGTAACCAAAGAAGACCAAATGAAGATGAACGAGGTAGATGGGCCAAGTCTTTTCAATAAGGACCAGGAAATGCTAAATCGGGTATATCCTTTTCCTGTTTATTTCAACGAGTTCTCGTTGTCTTAAATGTTTTTAACGATTTTCTTTCTCTATGTCTCAGGCCTCGGTGTTTCATCATGAAAACTTTCACGGATCTAGGATAGAGATGAGACACCTCGAATTCGAGCTCAATGAACAAGTCCGGCAAACGAATATGTACAAAGATCTTTATGAGTAGAAAGATGAAGTCTTTAGGGTCATGGCCAACCACTCCGCCCTTCCAGCCGAACAAGAGAAGGCCCAGAAGGAGGTCTCGGAATAAAAACATGACCATGATCTTCTGGTTGAGAAGGTAAGGGTGCTCAAAATTGCTTATGAGAGGCTAAATGCCAATGCTAATGCTGCAACATCACAGGTCCAGGAAAAGATAACTTTTATAGACCGGCTCAGGATCGATATGGACGGGGTCAAGACTTCAGCCGATGAGCTGAGAGGCAAAATGGACCTCCTAACATCGGAGCAGGATGCTACCAAGGAGGACTTGGAATCGACCAAAGTGCAGCTCTAAGTGACGAAAGAGAAGGCCGACAAATGGTCTCGACTGAACGAGGAACTCCGGGCACAACTTGCCTTGGCCGTCGTGCAGTTTGATGCTCTTGGCCACGTGTATACTGCGCTGAAGTCCGAATTGGAGGTGGCTTCGAATGAGGTCTTGAAAGCCCAAGATATGCTGGCTCAGTATAAGGCTGATGTCGAGATAGCCTAAGCTCGTGTCATAACGAAGGCTGAATATGTGAAGTATCTATCTCGGAGAAAGGCTCTCAAGGATATCCAAGCTGGGAGGGTCGACGTAGTGGCCAAGATCGAAGAGGCCAAGATGGAAGAGTCCAAAAGGTTCGAAGCTGAGGCCAAAGAGAAGTAGATGCTCGAGGGATCAGATAGCGAGCTGGGCTCTTATGAAGATTAGGTAAGGAATTCCTTAGTTTATATTATTTAGTTTTTCTGTATTTGTACGTTTTGTACTTTGGAACCGTTTTCTCATGCCTCTATAAATATTTGTTGATAATTATAAGAAATTACCCTTCGACTATATATTGTTTCCTTTAATTTTTCTGCAGTTGCTTCTGATTAGGACATAGAATATATAACTTGTGTTTCAAACTTAATATATATCATCTATGCCTTAGCATAAATTTTGTCATTTATCAAATTGTTCAACTTCTAAACCCCGAATAAGGTCTGGGTCAAGAAACGACTCCTAGCTGCTTTGACTTCGGAGAGTCTGAAAAAAATAAAACAAAGTCGACTAATTTATCTGGACATAGTTAATCTTTGCCAAAGGTGGCTCTTTCCTTAACCATAATTCGAAACCGATTGATTTGATTAGATCTGACATATTCTTTATGGACTTAAAATGTGTAAGGACCTTACTTTTTATATTTACAAACTGAGTTGTCTCCGAGTTGTTTATGTATTGAGGTCAAAGCTCTAATGGCTTCAATCCTTAAGTTGGCCATAGACTTTCTTATTTACGCCCTGCCTCGTAGGCTTGGTGCCCTCGGGGTTTGGTAACCCAATTTTCCCAGTCTTTTTGTCATACGGCAGTCGGTGGGTTCGGGGCAACCCGTAGGATTATGGGTCTTTAAATAATTGGGCATTATCTCGTGGACTCTTACTACTTTTGGGGTTTCATGCACCCGGTTAATGATGGCTCGTGGACTTAGAACATTTTGAACCCAAGTAAATATGTACCCTTTCCCAAGTAATACATAAAAAATAGGCACAGTCAATCGATGACCATTTTGTTATGACCGATGAAATCAGGTGTCATGCGGAAGCTAGTAAAGTAATACTTGAACGACGATAAATCTGACAATAAAAGAGAAATATACCAAATGAGACACAAACATTTAACGTGGTTCGACCAATTGACCTACGTCCATAGTGGAGATGAGCAATTCACTATAATAAATGAGAGTATAAAATATCGAGAGAACACCCTCACGAAGAGGCAAACACAAGTGGCAGACTAACATTTGTCCCGTAAAATTCACCCCCTTAACACGACTCTCAGACCCCATATGGATACATTGTGGATGCTACTGAATGAGAAGGAAGGATCCTCAATTTATAGAAGTCCAAACCTTTTCTACAAGAAAAGGGACTAGCCAAATATGGGAGATATATAGTTTCTTTCTACAAGAAGGAAAACTCAATTATGGTATATATGTTGCAGTTTCCTTCAAAAAATAGGAGAATCAAATATGGTAAGAAAATCAAGACAACACTTTCAGACAAAATAACATCGATCCACCTTCTTCACATAACTTTCAACAGGTCGCATCTCCAAATCTCCACTGCAAAGTTTGTCTCAACGAGAGTAGCACTCCGGTCAAATTGCTCAGACAAAAATCATGATTATCGTCAAATAGGTTGTGGCTAGAACTAAACCCCCAAGGATGAACATGTCTTGAATCTCGCTCTAATACCACTTGTTAGGACCGAAACAATCAGGTGTCATGCGAAAGCTAGTAAAGCAATACTTGAACGACGATAAATCAGACAACAAAAGAGAAATATACCAAAAGAGACAAACATTTAACGTAGTTCGACCAGTTTACCTACGTCCATAGTGGAGATGAGCAATCCACTATAATAAAAAAGAGTACAAATTATTGAGTGAACAACCTCACGAACAGACAAATACAAGTGACAGACTAACACTTGTCCCGTAAAGTTCTCCCCCTGAACATGAATCTCAAGCCCTATATGGATACATTGTGGATGCTACTGAATGAGAAGGAAGAATCCTCAATTTATAGAGCTTTTTCTACAAGAAAAGGGACTAGCCAAATATGAGAGATATATAGTTTTTTTCTACAAGAAGAAAAACTCAATTATGGTAAATATGTTGCCCTTTCCTTCAAGAAATAGGAGAATCAAATATGGTAAGAAAATCAGGACACCACCTAACACATTTAATCAACTGGAATAAGCACGTAGTTGAACAAGTAGAGAAATTCAAAGGCTCAATTATATAAAAACGTAACAAGAATTTATCCTCCAAAAGGTTCCATCAAAACCCTAGATAACAAATTAGTCATTCATAATAGTATGTAAAACTACAAAACTAAAATTCATAACAATGGAAACATAGGAAGAAAGAGGAAACAACGTGAAGCTAAATCCTTCTCGTTGCTCCAACCATGTTACTGCCTCTCCAAAGCCTCCCCTGCTTCAAAACGTGGCTAACTATCATATTTATATGAAGCAGGGTTGAGTTAGGGAGAATTTGACTTCTCCTATTTCGGATTGGAGAAGCACGCCCCAGATCGCTCCCAGTTGCTGATTTCTTCTGCATCGGTCCCGGTCTGGTAAAGCGAACCTCGCTTCGTTGTCCAATACCTTTCTCTCCATCTTTTTTTTTCTTTTCAATTTTTCTCCTATTTGATTCTTTTCCGCACAAGTGTATTCCTACACATAAGGAATACGTAATGAGAATAATTTTACTTCATAAACGGTGTGAACTCCCACAACTCACATAATAAATAATATATAAATATACTCAAAAATATGCATTTTTCACCCTTTATCACCACCCCACACTTAAACTCTTGCTCGTCCTCGAGCAACTTAAAACTGAGTGCATAGGCAAGAAACACATTTCAAAACATACTCGAGCATCACACCAATGACAATGGTTTATATCAATGCTTAGAACCCAACATATGCACACTTTATACCTTTCCTCAAGTTTTAAATTCATCCCAAGATTATTTAAAATACTCATGTGACCCTTTCTAACGTCCTCGCCACAGAACTTGACTCAAATGCATTACACATTATGACCCACTCCTTGTGCCAACTCAAAATCAAGGTCTCTACCAATCCTTTGCAAATCATGTGCCCTCACCAACAAATCATAGCAAAATAGTCCTCACACGCGATATAGGTTCAACTAAATTTTAAGGACTCTCAAATCGGAAGAGTTAGCTCACTCTCACAAAAAACAAAATAACTCTTATGCCACCCAAGTTCGTACTATAGGCTTGCCCGTAGTGTAAGACTTGACTAATCTAAACTTGCAGAGTCTAGCATTAAGTAGGACTTTATAGGGTGTAATGTAGGCTAAAGGACAGGTAGGATATATTTGAGAAACAAGTGACTAACTCTACTAAGAACTTAATACATTACACTTCACTTTCAAGCACCTTCTTGTCATGACCAATTCATTGTCTTGCCATGAAACCATACTCATTTAAGCCCTTCTTCATTAAGCACATCAACATATAGATACTTACTAGCCCAAACAAATATACGGAGGTTTTTTTTCTTTTTCGTTTTATTTTTTTGACTATGCTTATTTTAGTATATTCGGCTAGTACTTATTTTTATTTATATATAAGTGCACCTTGTCGGCCTTTCTATGGTACCACTCAAAAACTATGCAATATTTTTCTCTACTCTTCTAGATACTTAAGTGTTTTAGGAGGTAAATGTTCAACAAGATTTTATTAAGAACAAAGGGGATTCAGCTTGTAATGTGGTTTCCAAAGAAAAGGTCTACAAGCTCAAAAGAGGTGACTACGGATAATATTAGCATTGTTAGGCACATAGGCTAAATGGTCAATCAAAGAGAGCCTATATTGCTTCCCAAACTTACAATACTTACTCATTTCGCTTTGTCTCACACATATGGCAAGTCCTAGACTAGCAAGGATGGCACAAAGTACACTAAAAGCGAACCTAAAAAAATATACATGACTCACTCAAGACGGTTCAGACCTGATCCTTAAGTACAAAAACTAGCACAATCACCATATAATCCAATTACATAGGTAGTATATAACAGCAGTCAAAAGATGAGCCCAAGGTCAATAAAGTCACATATCATGCCCCAACCTCGGGGAGCGCGACCGGCGCTCAACCGAGTGAACCTAGTCAAGCAAGCCTATTAAACCTTTCCTACCCGGCTCATTCATAACCCAAAAAGGGATCGCATCACCATTTGTAAAATCGGGGAGAGATCAGTTATATAAATATATAAATGTTGCTAGTTTATTTTCCTTATATACATTATGCCATAGTTGAGTTTTCAAAATATAATTCGGTCCAACGACCGCCCCAACATACATACATGACCCACAAAAATATCTACGGAACCTCTAAGGATACAAAAGAGCAACATGACAATGCCGGCAACAAGGCCCCGGCTATACCTCAGAATGAGAAAACTTATACAAAAGAAGGACTACATGACCCATGGGAGAAAGGGGGCTCACCAAGACTGCTGTGAGGAGAGAAAGAGAGCACCATTATCTGCGATCGGCACTAACTGTGATGGGACCACCTACATCTATTCAAATATGTAGTGCCCCCGGCAAAAGGGACGTTAGTACTATCAAATAGTACTAGTATGTAAGGCAAACACCAATCTTAGTAGAATGAATAGTGAAACAAAGAGAAGGCAGTCATAATGATAAATAAGTACTTCATAGAAATACAAAGAAAACACCGAGTAAGGATTACATAGTTTCCAATTCAATCTATCCATCTTCTTAGATTAATAATCTTTAGTGCCAAAGCCACAACTCACAATGCCACCATGTTTTTACATGGAGTCCGGTCTCGGCCCGACCGGCTAAGCCATCGCAAGTGAGACATATCCATATCCACAATGTAATTCAACAATTCCAATACAAATGCCACCATGTGTACAACATGGTGTCTGATCTCGGCCCGATCGGCTAAGCCATCTCACTTAAGACATAACCTCTTTCAACTGTCCACTCAATTCGCATTTCTTTCCCATCTCCATTACATGGCACAAACAACCTCATTTATTAAGTAGTTCTTCTCACTTGGGCACATTTTACAATTCAAATCTTTCCCCTTTTTATTTGTTCGAATAACATCATCAT